>JARYGA010021811.1:0-29051 GCA_030545235.1 Helianthus tuberosus
TTTGCTTTTCAATTGTGTCAATAAGATTATTGTTAGCATGTTGTTTTCGCAAAACAGCCTTTTGTAATTCTGAAACATCATGTCTTAATGACGCAATTGTTGCTTTAAATTCCTTTTCATTTCTGGTTAAAAACAAGTTAGCTTCAATTGCTTTAGAAAGATCTACAATCAATTCTTGATTGTGTTTGTATGTGATTTCAAACTGACTTTCCTTTTCAGCATATTTAACATTTAAACTATCACAATTTTCACAACTAACTACAGTGGGTTCATCAACACATACCTGACTTGATGAACTGTCGACATTAGCCATAAAGGCTGAATGGAGAGAAGACGAAGAGTAAGCAGCTTGATCCACCAAATTAGATCTTCTTTCAGTTCCTGCTGCAGCTTCTTCCAAAAGCTCATCAATATCTGCATCGACTGACGCACTTGATGTCTCATCCACATGATCATTGCCTGAAGTGGAGGATTCTTCATCTGAGCTTCCACTATAACCAGAACTGTCTTCATCTTCAGAAGATTCATCACCATTGGTGGAAGATTCTCCACCACTGGCGTGCTTTAAATCCTTTACGACTTCAGCGAAACATGTTGTTCCATCTGGAGCATCATTTCCCAACTGAAGCGACCAATCACAACCTTCATCTACTTGAACCACAAGTGCCTGGTTGGCATTTGATGGCCCTGCTTGGCTTTGGTTGTTGACAGGTATCAACGTACGAACATTGTTCCTGTTCTGGTTCTGCTGGCTGCCTTGATTTCTGAAAGGATTTTGGTTTCCATGCTGAGCTGGTCTTGTGCATTCCCTTTTGAAATGACCCCGTTCACCACAGTTAAAGCACGTTACAGCTTGCTTGTCGAACCCATACTTGGTGTCTTTCTTGCTTTCCAAGTTGGTTCTCCCCGTCCTTTCCATAAACTCCTTTGCTCTTCGAATTGCACTAGCAAGAGCCCATTTGATATCCATCATTTCAAACTCTTCTTTATCCACTTGCTGATAATCTTCATTGGTTAGATTGATATTCCCAATCTGACCTACGATCAATCCACAATAAGCACTAACCAAGGTGTTCAACATCTCCATATGCTCCTTGGCTATTTCGACACTGACTTTGGAAAAGTTGGAAGTGTCTAATCTGACTGTGTTCGGATTGGAAGTGGCTTGAATGTTTGAAGAGCTTCCATAAAACCCTTGCTGTTGCGGTTGTTGCTGCTGAGCTCTGCTTGGGTCTAAGAAAGGCGGTGGTGTGAATTGCTGAGCTGTCGGTTGCACATTCTGTTGTAGAGAAGAAGAATCTGGTCTTGAATACATCATCGTGTATGCTGAAGGATCAAACTGATTTGTTGTGGAAGGTCCGGTGTTTGAGATGAAGGCTGTTTGAAGCTTCGCATGTTGAGAGGCTGGTTTTTCTCCACTGATACCTCCTGCAATCCCATAGTACATCTCTGGGTTTTGAGGAGTTAGTGTTCTTTTTGCCTTAAGCTTTTCTTCTACATCCTTGTTCTCCAATTTTTGAATTAACTCATAAACGGTGATTGTGTCTAGAACACCATTTTCTTTGAGAATTTCAAGATAACTGCTCCACTTTGCTGGTAAGCTATCAGCGAATCTCTTCACCATTTCTTGTGGAGTGGCAGTGACTTTAAAAGCAAACATCTCGCTCAACAAGTGATGGAACCTTGTAGATAACTCTGCCAAAGTCTCATTCTCCAAACACGTGAATCCTTCAAACTCTTTCTTCAGTAATTCTTGCTTGATCTTTCTAGATTGAGCATTTCCTTCACATCGTAACGTGAGCATATCCCACAAGCTTTTAGTAGTCGTGCAGTAAACAAACTGGTGGTAAATGTCTCTGTGAAGAGCTTGTGTGAGAATTATGAATGCTTTCTTTTCTAACTCAAATTTCTTCTTATCATCTTCAGACATAGTGCTGTAAGTTTGTGGATTAGATCCTGCAACTTCCAAATCATTGTCAAATGCGGTGAAGAAGCACATCCATAGATCTTGACCTTGCCCCTGAACATAAGTTCTCAGCCTTTCTTTCCACCATCCCCAATCATTGATGTGATTTAGCTTTGGCGGTTTTGTGCTTGTACCAGTTTCACTGTCGTTCTGCATCATTGATTGAATGCTGCTGCTTTGATTTGTGACCAATGCCCATTGATTTGCAGTTATCATAGCAGCTTGAGGTGGAGCAATAGCTCGCATCCATGCAGTTTTGTCGAAATCTGACGCAGATTGCGTAGCTGATGATTGTGGAGTCAAAGTCCACGCGGTTGGATCCCACTGACCGTTTGTTCCCATTTTATAAAAATTAATATATTAAGTGAAAATTGATTTAAAAAAAATTAATTTTCACAAACTATGTTAATATCTCGAATGATAACAACCAGCCGAAGGATCCCTGATCGAAAGACCTAAAAAACACAAACTGTTAACCTTAAACAGACTAGGATCGAAAGATCAATACTTGTTCGAAGGATCAACAGTGTTCGAAAGATCACTGTTGAGTTTCGAACAATTGATTTCGAAAGACTCTCCAATCGTAGGATCCTTATCTTTCGAATAAGAGCTGTTGATCAAAAGATGTATCCTTCGAAAAGATTCCTTGGATCGAAGGATAAGTCACAGACTTCGAAGGATGTTCGAAGGATGATTATCTATCGAACCTCCTTTGATCGAAAGATGATCTTTCGACTTCGAAGGATATCTTTCGAACTGAACTGACACAGTTGACAAATGTGACAGGTTGGTGAAAAAGGTGATGGGTTGGTGAAATCTTTCGGCAGAAAGTATGGTCAGACCATCATTTTTACCAAACCAAGATTTGAACCAATAAAATATTACTTAAAAAGACGATTTTTATCCAGAAACCGGTCACCGGAGTAAGCCGGAATTTGGCCGGAAATGACCAAACTTCTTAAAAACAAGTTTTTAAGTTACCCAACCCGTCCTTTAACACACCCGGTTAGTTTAGAACACGTTTTAACGTCAAGAAATGCGAGAAAAACACTGAAAACGAGTGCTAAACCATGTGAGTTTTATCCAAACACTCCAAAGTCTTGTATAAACTCGGTTTTTAACAAGGAAAAGAGCCACGGCTCTGATACCACTTGTAGGTCCCTCGGAGGTTGAGGTTCAACCTAATCCTTGTTATGTCTAACACACTAGCAAGTGCGGAATCCAAGCTAGCATGCAAACCGAGATAGAACAAGCACAAACACAACACACAATCTTCACCGATTAACACCACTTGTATTAATACGTATGAAAGGTTCGGTTACAAGCTCAATGTTTACAAATGTGTTTTGCAAACTCTCTCTCTCGTGTGTGTGTGCTCTCAACAGAATGCTCTCTACAAGACTTCTCACACACCTTTCACCTCTCTTGTCTGAAATGAAGTGAACACACTACATGAGTATATATACCCATTTCAGCTCGTATGGTCGAAGGATCAGATAGACTGATCGAAGGATCATCTATCGATCTGAAACCTATCGAAGGATCCACATATACCTCGAAGGATGATATCCTTCGAAGTCCGACAACATCCATCGAAGGTTATCTTTCGAGCTCATCGAAGGATCTAAACAATCCTTCGATGACTCATCCTTCGACACACACACCTTACAAAACATGTGTTAACTGTTTGGCCAAGTCAAACCAGGAGGATGGTTGACTTGGTCAAACTTACATCGAACACACATAATAACAAACCTAAGACGTAACTCAGACTAACACAAGACATCGTTTTGTATCATGACAAAATACAGACAAAGTACAGACACAAGTGCACCAACATTGGTATCCTCAATCTTCAGCTTTAAATCTTTATATTTTTTTAATATTTAATTAAAATTAACCCAACATATATTTTTGTATGCATACTGAGGTGATAAACAATTTATGAGATGAATATAATTTTTTATTATTTAATATATGAAATTATATTTATTCTGTATATAAAATTAAATTTATTCAAGAGTTAATTGCTAAATTCGTCCCTGAGGTTTGACTCAAATTGCTAGATCAGTCCAAAATCAAGTTTTGTTGCTAAAACAGTCCCTGAGCCTAGTTTCTGTTGCTATTTCAGTCCAATTAATTGACGCCGTTAGAACCTTCCGTTAATGAATGGGTAAAATTGCTAAATTCGTCCCTGAGGTTTGACTCAAGTTGCTAGATCAGTCCAAAATCAAGTTTTGTTGCTAACAGTCCAGGTAATTTTTTGAATTTGTTAATTATAAACTTATTTAGGTATATAATTTTTCTAGACTTGCATTAATTTTTTGAATTTGTTAATTATAAAATTATTTAGATTATAAACTTTTTTAGGTATATAATTTTTCTAGACTTGCATTAGTACAATATTTAAATATAATAGTATGTACAGTTGTATGTTAAAATAAGTGAAAAAACAAACCTGTATACTAAACAAAAAACAAACATACTTGTTTATATCAAATTACATACTTAGTTTTATCAATTCAAACCTGTAATAGAACAGTGTGCATTTAGATATTAACAACTGAATCTCCACTTTTGTAATTTTGTTTACCTATGATATATAATTTTGTTTGGTTAACTTGCATTTAGATATTAACAACTGAATCTCCACTTTTGTACCTGCATTGTTTATCATGTGATCAAATTATAAAATTTTAAAAAAATAATAATATTTAGTTAGCGAAATATTAGGTATTTTTACCATGTTTGCAACTGCTGATTTAAATTCCCACCAGTTTTCAGTTGATAGACGAAGAAACTATCATGTAGTGGATAAGTGGGGTACGTTCAACTCATGCAATACAATGGATTTTTTTAAAGATATCATTTTTTTATTATTTGGTATATAAAATTGCATTTATTCAATCCGTGTAATATGGTTTTTAAGTATATAGTTATTTATTATTATTTGGTATATAAAATTACATGTATTCTACCTGTACAATACACGAGATTCTTATATATATATATATATATATATATATATATATATATATATTATTTAATATATAAAATCATTTATACAACCGTGGAATAAACGAGGTTTTTAAAAATAAATTTATTTTATTATTTAGTATATATAAAGTTATATTCATTCAACCCGTGTAATACACGGGGTTCTAACCTATAACGTATATTTAAAACCTCTTTTTACAAACCAATGTGTTTTAACGAACCTAACCAGTTATGCCTTTGAACCAAACTTTTTTTTTTAAATAGCTAATTCACACACCACAATGAGATTAAAACCCTCAACTACTATAGGAAGAAAACACTTTAATACCTCTACAGTCTACACTGCAAGCTTTGTGGTCAGTCATATCAATAATCGATGAAAAAATAAAAACATCTTAAAATTTACGGTAAAAACATTAGGTGAAAAAACACTTCAAATAAACCTTATAAAGTATTAGGGTTAAAATGGAATATTAACAAAACTTGAATGTTTAAAATGAAGTTTTAATACAAACTAGATATTTTTACGCAGGTGTAAATACAACAAATTTACAAATGTGTAAATGACAAACTTACACATGTGTACATTCTCTTTATTTAAGAATTCACGTAAGTTTAAACGTGTAAATTTAATTTCTAACATTGTATTCGAATAATAATGATAAGTGTAAAAAGAAATTTTGAATTTGAATTGTTTTTGACCAAGTTCTTGTGGTTTTTTCATTTGTTCACACGTTTCTCGCGACATTTAGCGTTCTCATTTAAACCCTCCCTTATATATATATATATATATATATGGGATGGTTCAAATGAAAACCACTTTTAACGCGAAAACTAACTAAAAAGCCTAAAAAACACACACAAAAAATTTTTCCAATTTTTTTATTAAAAACCGCTAGTTTTTGTATATAAAAAAAATTTCAAAAAAAAAAATTTGTAGTGCACATATAATAATTCACATGTGTAGTATACATATACATGTGTACTATTACACATGTGCACTACAAAAAAATAATTGTTTTTTCGAAAAAAAAAAGTTTTTTTATATACCTAAAATATCGAAAATTGGTATGAAAAAAATTGGTATGTATTTTAGGCTTTTTTTAGTTAGTTTTCGAGTTTTCGCGATAACTATTGGTTTTCATTTGAACATTCCCTTATATATATATATATATATAGGGTGAGAGTTGGCTACAAAGTCATATTTTCCTAGAAAGTGTAGGAAGTGATATGGTTATGACATGGGTCATCTAGAGAATTTTACTAAAAGGGTACAATGGTAATTCACTAAATAAGTTATTTTTGTAAAAGATAAATCTAAAACAACAAAATGAGACTTTTAAGGAAACCATATATCTTATTTATGGAATTGTATCAGTTACGCAGAATCAAACGTGCATCATTCTCTTATCCTTCAGATGATTTTTTTTTTGTATATAGCGGATCAAAAATGTTGATGTCTAATGCAATGATTAATTGTGATTACGGTAAATGCGTCCTAATTTAGTTGTTTGACATGCCAGTATTTGATTAAGTTGTTTTTTTTTTTTTGCATGTGCATGTATTCTTGACATTGTGTTTTATTTGTTTTGTTGTAACACCTCGAAAATTCGTGTTCAATAAAATAACGACACGTGTCATGTAAGACAAAAAGTGTTATAAACCCGGATCTAGTTAAAGATGTATGGCAGGATTTAAAAGTGTCGTCATGTAAATTCGTACCTCTGAACGACCTCATTATGAATCCCAAGACCCTAATGTATATTATAAACATCTGTTATACTCGAACCCGGTAAATACTAACAATAATTGATTCAAAATTTCAAAAGTGGAATCCTACGAAGAAATGCACGACAGCCCTTCGTTCATGGCTTTTCGTTAAAGTCCAAGACAATTGTACATCATTAAAGGTGATCTAAACTGTACAAGGCATGTTCATGAGGCCCCATTATGAAAAATAGAAGCCCAAAATTCGTAATAACCATGTTACCTGTTCGAAGCTTGAAAGGGCAAGAGTTTTTGTCCTCTGGAAAAGGCTTACGGTCCGTAAGGCATGCCCAGATGCAGGAAATCGACAGCAGCCTGTTATAAGCGTTCTAACCGAATTAAGAAGATATTTTCCACTACATGGGCGACCCCTACATGCTCTTAGACCTTAGGGACACATGTTGATGATCAGGGAACAATAATAGAGTGGTTTGTCATGATCATAATGGATCAAAATCACTATAAAAGGGCCCTCATGTTGCAACTTTGTGATCACTCATTCAATCTACATTTGTGGAGCTTTCTGGAGCATAAGAGCAGACCCAAGTCATCCCTAGTCGTGCATTAGACTTTGGTAAGTACCCTTGACCTTCCTTAATTTAGTTTTACTTAGTTATTAGCTTAAAAGTCAAACCGTCGTAATTAACGGTTGACTTAGCGATTAATCATTAATGGTCCAGTGATTAGTCAAATTGAAGGTAGTTATAAGTTGGTAGTTAAATGGGCAATAAACCCTTAAAAGGGCACCCTCTGATTCCCGCTCTAACTAGATCAAATGTCGGGTCAAAGTTTGTATTAAAAAGTCAACAGAACTATAATTTTCGAATTAACGCATAACTAGCAATGTAGAAGGCATGTAACCTATTTTATCACTCATATAACATGGTAATAAGTGTAAGAACATGTCCAAGCATGTTCAACCCGACAGTTTTCTGTTTAGACCCGGTTCGGAACCGAAAGTCGCAAAACTTTGACTTTTGCTTTGACTTCAGTTCTGACCCAATTTAATATGATTTAGAAATGCCTTAGAGCTTCATTAGGACCAAGTTACATGTTGGAATAACCCTCTATGCTTGGTTCGTTGATTGCTCGATTCGTTTACATATTTCCGTTAATTGCCTAATGTTGACCAATATGCCCTTTTTACCATAAAACGAGAATTTAAGAAATGTGAAAGGACAATAATCTTTATTACTGATTTATAAACATGTCCCTAAAATTTCACATCAGTTGGAGGTCTAGATTAGGAGTTATGCTTAATAGCGTAATTAGAACGCTTTTTAGTAATTAAACGGCGTCATTAGCATAAAGCCTATCTACACCCAATTTTTGACACCAAACCTTTTAACCACTGATGTAATATAATATTTTGGGATTTTTAATTATTTTTAACCTGCTCATAACCTAAGGTTATGGCGTTGGTTCGGTAAATACCGATTATACCCTTTTTGGTTATAAAATGAGTTCTACATAGTATTTTGATGCCAATCCAATTGCTACTGATTTTATTTAATAAATGAAGTATTTTGAACCTTATAACCTATTCAGAAAACTCAGGTTTCCTGTATAACCCGGAAATCGCTTAAAACGGCTTTTTACGAGTATTAAACACCTAGTATGGGTTTAAAACTATTTTGTCACCTAAGACTTATCACCAACTGATATAACCTGTTAAACATAATTTATTTTACTGATTAATTCAGACCCGAATCACAGAAGTATAATTAATCTATTTTATAATATTTAAAATGACCAAAATACCCCTACGGGGCTTACATTGAGATTAAACTCGTTTTGGGCATAATGGAAGGTATCCTACTGATATCACAACATATTTAAGGCATATTAACTTAGGAAACCTGTAAATGACTCTTATGGTTACCCGTTACGCCTCTTGCGCGTTCGGTTCGGTTTATGTAAATAGTTTGCATAAATTAGCCGAAACGGGTAAAACCTTATCGTTTTTATCTTAAAATCCAGAATGTGTTTAGATTACCCATATTATACAAGTCTTCAAACTTGTCGGGTCTAAATCACATTCTATTCCGGTCTTCGCTTAATCACGCGTTCGAACCGTATCTTTCTTTAAAACTAACCGGTCTAGGCTTAGGCTTAATTAAAGACCCGTTAGGATTCTAATAGGTTATTATAAACCTTCGTTCCAGAATAGGAGACCCGGTAAAAGCTACACGCACTTGCTTATTGTGATTATTACTTTGCAAAGGTAAATACTTTTAACTTATTTTCCCTTATACGGGCTTGGGGTACGGTATATAAAATACCGCTTGGTCGGGCACTTGACCTTAATCATTTGGTGGTTAAGTATTATCGAGATGACCCGTTTAAAAATATGTTTTGTTTGCTTAACGCCTTTGGGGGGTTAATGACCATGTCCCGGATATCCTTGGCATCATTTTACGAAATGGCCACGACCTAAGCGCGGAGTGTAGGCGTACACTCGTCAGTGCATAAATAAATTATGTGGTGTGTCTATTGATCTTTAACCCGGCACGAACCGGGCTACTGAACGCATAAGGAACATATAATTCTTTTACAGGTTTATATATTCAAATAATTATCCCAAGTTATAAAATGTTTGTGCCACATGCATTCAAATCAATTTTTAACCATTTTTAAAATGAGTCAGTTAATTGTATTTACCTGTGTAAACTGACGTATTTTCTCAAAAAGGTTAAGTGCAGGTACTACGCGAACTAGGCTGGTTTTCTCCTAGCGTCCACAATAAGTCTCGCAAGCTTGGATGTCAAAACTGTTGAACAATGTTTCCTGTTTTATTTTTGATCCACCTGTGGATTGCTTTCAACTGTTGTGATACTTGATATTACAAATTTATTAAAGTTGAAATATATCTATCTTTTGCTTCCGCTGTGCATTTAAATTTGTGTTGTTTGACTATGATGATATCAACCACGTCACGGTATTCCCCACTGGGCCCACCGGTAATACGTGGAAATATCGGGGTGTGACATTTGTGGTTTCTTCACACGTAACCCACCAGCTTATCGTTCCTTGAACAATTTCTTGACGTTGTGTTTTACCAGATATAGGTTTACTCATTATGTGTTATAGCAGTTTATGTTTCATGAAGGACACATTTTTGTATTTATTGAAGTTGTGTTTTACAGGTTATTGGTTTCTTCACAATGTGTTTTATCGGTATGTTTTTATTGATTGTTTCTTCACAATATCTTTTTCTGCTCAATGTGTTTTATCAGTGTGTTTTTCTTCACAGATTCGTCGCAGTGTGTTTTATCAGTATGTTTTCTTCATACTTTCTTCGCAGTGTGTTTTTCTTCACATGTTTCTTCTCAGTGTGTTTTATCAGTTTCTGGTCCCATTAGATTCACATGTTTCTTCTCATTGTGTTTTTCTCCATACTTTCTTTGCAGTGTGTTTTTCTTCACATGTTTCTTCTCAGTGTGTTTTATCAGTTTATGGTCCCATTAGATTTTTTTCGCATTTTTTTCTCAATGTGTTTATCACTAATATAAAACACAATACTTGATTAAAAAAAACAAAAATGAACTCCGATTCCCATCCCCAGATAAAAACAAATCAAACTCTAATTTAGTAAATTTCAGATTTTAAACACAATCAAATCTTTTATATTCAACTTCATCCATGATTTTAGGAGATTTTGTTTAATGAGGGGAGAGAATGTGGAGAGAGTTTAATGAATAGTGGTTGTTTCTTTTTTTTAAAACATGCTCAATTACCAAAATGTCCCCAATCAATTAAATTAGTCATTAAATAAAATGCATATATTACAAAAATGCCACTCATCTAATCTCAACCATTAAACCACTCATCCAATGGCCCAAAACACTTCCTACACTTTGTAGGAAAAACACACTTTGTAGAGGAACCCCACCCTATATATATATATATATATAGTGAATTTCAAGGATTGTCCTTTATCTTTATACCCATTTTCAGGCGCTGTCCTTTATGTTCAAAATTGACGAGTTTTGTCCTTTATGTTTTCAAATCATACACGTTTTGTCCTTTAGGCCTAACCCAGTTAGTTTTTTCAGTTAAATTTGGTCATCTGCTTTGCATATGAGGACATTTTTGTCAATTCAAATGTGGTCTCTTCTACCCATCACCACCTGGACTCGTCTTTTGACATTTGAATTGACAAAAATGCCCTCATATGCAAAGCACATGAACAAATTTAACTAAAAAAACTAACTGGGTTAGGCCTAAAGGACAAAACGTGTATGATTTGAAAACATAAAGGACAAAACTCGTCAATTTTGAACATAAAGGATAGCGTCTGAAAATAGGTATAAAGATAAAGGACAATTCTTGAAATTCACTCATATATATATATATATATATGAACAAGATCAGGAGAGAACGCCTCAAAGTGTGAGAACGGTGAGAACGATTCTCAGCCACAAGATCTTAGTGGTTTGTGGCTGAGATTGATGCGGTGGCATTTTTGTAAACAATAGGGGTCTTGGAACTACCAGGAAGGGTAAAATAGGAAGATCCAATCAAAGGTGCACATGCTAATCACATGCCATTTTCCCCCATCATATTTAAACGACAATAACTTTTTTATACGTGATTATTTTTCGAAAAAAATTAGACCATAAAACTCATCGTTTTTTTATCTTTCCAATTAGTATACTATTGATATACTTTTCGAAAAAAAATTAACTGGTTTTTATGGCGTTTTTCTGAACTGAGTGTTTTATGGCGTTTTAAACTAGGTATTTTCGTGGCGTTTTTCTTCTGAACTAATTAAATACTTGTGTTCACACTTGTTCACACTATAAGTTACACTTTAGACCCTGAAAATATAGCTTTTTTTTGTTATGGCGTTTTGTATTTGTTATGGCGTTTTGTATGATGAAACTAATTAAATACTTGTGTTCACACTAGTTTACACTTGTTCACACTATAAGTTACACTTTAGACCCTGAAAATATAGCTTGTATATGTTATGGCGTTTTGTATGGAAACTAATTAAATACTTGTGTTCACACTTGTTTACACTTGTTCACACTATAAGTTACACTTTAGACCCTGAAAATATAGCTTTTTTTTGTTATGGCGTTTTGTATGATGAAACTAATTAAATAATTGTGTTCACACTTGTTTACACTTGTTCACACTATAAGTTACAATTTGGACCCTGAAAATATAGTTTTTTTGTTATGGCGTTTTAACTAGGAGCTGGCTCAAAAAAAATGGTTTTTTTGAGCTGTTGTAAATTATAGCTCAAAAAATAGCTTTTGATTGTTTTATGGCGTTCAAAAAAATGGTTTTTTTTGAGCTGTTGTATATTATAGCTTAAAAAATAGCTTTTGAGTGTTTGGCGTTTTTCTAAATTGAGTGTTTTATGGCGTTTTATTTGAACACCTAGGTCATGTGAGTGGCTTTTTTTTTTTAATAATATTACCCCTTAGTATAATGTAACATCAATGTCACATGTTTGCTGTTGGTGCATCTAGTGTCTGTTAACTTCGTCTTAATCGAGTCTTATGTCTAGATAGGATAAACGAGCACACAACAGGGTCGAAATTAGGGTTTGGTTGAATGTTTATATGTTATTTCGCTTGAAATGACCCATGTCACAATCAAGCGAAATCTCATCACTATATATATGTGTGTGCTTAGTTCATTTGGAGCGAAATCTGATCATATGCTCTGAGTCGAGGTGCTGTCCATTTGTCATTTGAACGTGTAAAAAGCTCAGGATTTATCAAATTTATTAAAGTTGAAATATATCTATCTTTTGCTTCCGCTGTGCATTTAAATTTGTGGTGTTTGACTATGATGATATCAACCACGTCACGGTATTCCCCACCGGGCCCACCGGTAATACGTGGAAATATCGGGGTGTGACAGGTTGGTATCAGAGCCAACATTGAGTGAATTAAACACTAGCCTTTTTGTGTTTAATCTCAATGACACAATTGCACATTCCTAAATTTTCGAGTCTAGACAAAGAACATAGGAAAAATCCAAATTTGTTTTTGTTTTTATTTTAACTTTGTCCTTTATATTCCTTGTTGTATCTTTTAATTGTGTTGACAGGATTAACAATGCCGCCAAGATTTAGACGAGGAGGAAGAGGAAAGGGGCCAATCAGCGCTCCCAACGATCACGAAGCCGGGCCTTCGCACCGGCGAACTCCTTCCAATACTATGAGTGCCGAACCGCAAGGAGCCTGGAGGACCTACACGGAGCCCGCCATCCGATCTGTCTCGCACAGCTCAACGCCTCCCTATCGACATTCCTTTGGGCCACATTCGGAAAATGAGCCCGAAGACTCCCGCCATTCCTTCCTACCGTTGCAGCGATCTGCTTTGCACCGTTCCTTCGGCGACCCTACTCCTGTCTTTCAAGGCTGGTTCAACCCGGCAAATTATATTCAAGAACCAGTGGGTTTTAACCCATTGGGACCGGAGGATCACTTTTCCGGCGATCACGCCATGGATATGGATGAGGACACCGACCCTATGGAGCCTACAACCGGGACCCCCAACCATCCCATCGAAATTTCGGATGGGTCATCCTTTCACGGGTCACCTTACCGTGGCCCAAACAGTTATCAAGCGAGGTTTAACCAGCACGAATGGTACTTCACACCTTCTCACCATTAGTCACCTCACCAGCAGCAGCAGGATCCCTCTGGGGATTCACGCTTCGTGGTAGTCACGCCATGATGTGTGCAAAATGCAACATATAAATTACATCAATTGTGGCATAAAACTAACCCTTTTTTTAGTACTAATGTTGGAAAAAGTGTGCTTTTGTCTTCCTTTTGTATTTTCAGGATTAAATGAGCTCAAATTAACAAAAGAAGCAAAAAGACATCAAAATCTAACATAAATACAAGAAAAGGAACAAGACGTGACATGCCCGACCCCACGACAGCATCTTCCCAAGCAAAACAAGAGGACAGAAGACTGAACACGCCCCGTGCTCAGCCAGCACGGGGGCGTGCCCAAGTGTCAGCAGAAAAGACAAAGTAGTAGAAGCTTCTATTGCCCACCACGGGGCCGTGCTCAGCGGACACGGGGCCGTGGTCAACTATAAGATTCGCACAATCTAGGCAAATCTTCATAGTACAAAGATTCTTCTGCACACGGGGTCGTGCTCAGCGGACACGGGGGCGTGGTCAACTAATAAGACAAGCTGTATTAAATGAAGAAAGAGAAGGATGTGGACACGGGGCCGTGCCCACTGGACACAGGGCCGTGCCCGAGCTTCTGTTCAGCCTATAAATAGGAGTGCTTGGCTCAAGCTCAAACCATCCCTTGGCACACCACCTCTCTCACACTTCACCCACCACCCACCACCACCATAACACCATCATCCACCACCATCATCCATTGTCCATCATAGAGTGTGTGAGTCGTCTCGGGATCCAAGATTGATCGTAAGAGCTCTTGACAATCAAGGCCATGTTTACCTAAGTCTCTTACATCACTTGGTGAAGACAAGTGTCTAGTGTAATACTTTTTATTTCTAATCTTTTCGCACTTTTTACTTGGTTTTGTATTAATGACTTTAATAACTAGTTTCTTATGTTGAAGGTGATTCTTCCTTATCGTTTGTCCGTGGTGTCTTGGCATTATTTTACTGTCTATATAAAATAAAAGATTTTCACCATTCATATCTCCACGGTCTATATGGAGGTATGTTGGCTACCTGGTCGGGGGTTAAGGGAACGGTTTGGTAAGAGTCTTGCCATTGTTCAGCGTTTAGAGGTCCTGCAATGGACCTGGGTCAAATTTAGTACGACCTCCTTCAATACTTAACGGTATTGGATGGCGGGGGTCCAAACTCTTTGATCCCCTCATAAGTTAACTACTATTAAAACTATAACCCGGCTATTTAGGACTGTATCCCTGCTGACTCAGACTACTTAGTCGAGGGTAACGTCACCTCCAAAAGAGGGGCCTACCATAATTTGCATTAATAACTTAATTAATTATCTTTCAATAATCCGACCCTTTAGGATTGTATCCTTGCTGACTCAAACTACTGGGTTGAGGGTAACGTCACCTTCAAAAGAGGGGCCTACTACAATAACTAAGATAATCTCTTAAATAAGTGCAAAAGTGCGGAAATAATCAAAGGTTACACTATACACGAGTCGGAACCAAGTGATTCATCTTGTCTATCTGTTTTTCTTTTTATTTTTATTTTCAGCATTTTTAGTTAGTTTTTATTTTTTTTAGCTTAAAACATTTTTCTAAACTTTTGTTTTGATTAGACGTTGAGGATAAACCGGTACTAAAAGCTCTTGTGTCCTTGGACGACCTCGGTATCTTGCCAACACTATACTATGCTCACGATGGGTGCACTTGCCCATATGTGTGTTTAGTGTTAGTAAAATATCGTGTTTTATAAATTTAAAACTTGGCTAAAAAGTGTTAAAGGGCTTAAAATATACACCTAAATATATATAACACTTCACACGCATCAAGTTTTTGGCGCCGTTGCCGGGGACACAAGGATTTTAAGAAAGTTAGGAATCAACGGCCTAATCTTTTTCTTATTTTTCATTTTTTTAGCATTTTTCTTGATTTTTCAGCTTCTGCAGAACTCAGCACGGGCCGTGCCCGCTGAACACCCCCCGTGCCCATTCATTGGAACTGGCAATCCTGTTTTAAGTCAGACAGTAAGCTGAACACGGGGCCGTGCCCACTCAACACGCCCCCGTGCCCAAGTTTCAGTTACTGAAAACAGAACCGTAAGATCCCGACGGTTGGTAATTTCTGACACAAACATGAGTGATACTGATACTTTTTACTTTCGGCACTCTTATGGTACTATGTGGTGTCAATTATGTGGTGGTAACCATAAGGAATTAGAATGTTATTTTCTAAATTATAAACCCCACTATATAGACCCATCGTTTCCTAGTATCCTTAAGAGGGGCGAAAGTAAAAATAATCCCTATCTCTCCCTCGAATGCTCCCAACCGGATTTTCTAGGAGAAATGCTTCTCGATGAATTATTTCAACTAGAAGATCTAATTATTGATTGGTTAAAAGAACTTAGGAAAGATTTCAATGATCTTTTCCAAGACAATAGCCAAGAAGAAGGGTTGGAACCGCATTCAAACAACTTCGTTGTTTCCGAAGATACTCCTAACTCTAGTGAGGACTTGAGCGATAGTCGTCCCTGTGTCGATTGTGCCGTGAAGGACTCCCCATCAACTTCGTTTGATGCATACATAGACCTGAGCGATTCGACGTACACCTTCTTTAACGAGAGCCCGGAAAAGGGTTGGACTTGTCCACCTACATATAGCATAGGAATCACCCTCACCGACAACCTCTTGCGTTCTCGTCTCAATCTAGAGAAATTAAGGTATCTTAGGCACTTTGGGGTTGTTCCATCCAGTAAGGAACCGCCCGATCCGGAAAAGTTCCTTAAAAATAGACACACTTCATAAAACAGCCTTCCGACACGGGGCCGTGCCCAGGTCAACACGCTCCCGTGTCCACCAAAAGATTCCCTTCTGGCTTTTGTCAGAATACGGACAAAACGTGTTAGGATATTGCCTGCACACGGGGCCGTGTCCAGCCGACACGGGGCCGTGTCCAGCATGCTGTCGTTTTCTATAAATGCAGCCAAGAATCCTGCACATTTGGACCATCCAGGGACAGAGATTTGAAAGGATTTTCTAACCTACCATCCTAGGTAAGTTCTAAAAGAAGGTTCCAACAAACATCTTGTCCTTTCCTCTTTTATCCATTGCCTTCTTCTTCACCTTTCTTGCAACAACACCTCCATTGAAGCTTGATTTCAAGCTTCATTGTGATGATTGTTGATGTTTTTGTTCAAGGAATCTTGTTAAAAATAAGTTACACAACATTGTTTTATGTTATTTCTGCTAAAAAAAGCTTTATAAGTTGGGAAAATAATTTGAAACTCCAAGGTTCCTTGTTCTAAAAATCTGCAGAAAGTTGAACACGGGGCCGTGCTCATTGAGCACTGGGCCGTGTCCGTGGTACTGTTTCATTAAACCGAACTATTTTTTGGTTTGTTTTTGTAGAATGTCTAGCCAAAATAGTGGAACCTCTTCTGCGCACTCAAGGAACAGTCGACGGGAAAGGAGGCCATCGATTGAAGCAACTCTCGTAAGATACGTAATGGCGCTACGTGAAGCCCTTGACGAGATGACTTCAGTGGAGGAGGTCCTCATAGACCGTATAAATTATCTCTCGGTGGGGTTGGAAAACAGTTTTCAAGAAATAAACCTCTTGCACCAGAGGTTAAACATTCTTGTAACACCTCCCATGGAACCAATCCTCCCTCAAGAGGATTGGAACCTAGCACTTGGAATCCACAATCCTACCGGTTGGGACGACATTCCGGCGGAACCCTCTCTTGAAGAACTCCAAGAAATCCCGGTGGAAGTTGCACCTCCTCAAACCAATGCTAATGAGCCCGCCTTTCTTCTCTCTAGGGAGATCGAAGAATGGCTCGCCGACGTATGAGGAACCCATACCCGGAAAGAGAAGTTGTCATAGCCACATTTAACCGAAAGATCTACCTTTTCGGAAATTTTGCTTATAAAATAAGGCTAGAACTTCTTGGTTTAGATTTCTTGTGTTTCTTTGACCTAACTATCTAGTGTTTAGGACTAATATGTAATTCTTTCTATGACTTAATGAATGATGGTTTTAGTTAATTTGGTGTTTGGGTGGTGTTGAAATGAATAAAACACACTTGAGATGGTAAAGGATACAAGGGAAACTTGAACCAGCACCCCATGCAGGAAAACAGAGCCATCCGACGAAATTCTTCGTTTACAGTGAGTTCGGCACGGGCCGTGTCCGCCCAACACGGCCCCGTGCTGCACAGTCTGCAGAAAAAGACCCAGTTCAGGTAACTGGACACGAGCCGTGTTCACTCAACACGCCCCCGTGTCCAGGCTTCTGTTTCTCTTGATTTAACTTTGTTACTGGCACTTGAACACGGGGCCGTGCCCGGACAACACGGGGCCGTGTTCAGCGCCCAGTAACACAAAATTTTTGCTTTTTACACCTTTTTACACATTCAATCAACCTAAAAACTTATTTTTGGGACACATTGAGGACAATGTGTAATTTAAGTGTGGGGGGATGCTAAAACCTTGAATCTTGCAAGTCCTAAATACAAGCCTTACACAAAACTCTATTGGAACCGCTAATCACCCCAAATGTTTTTCAAAAATTTTCATTTTTTTTTACTTGTCTAGGTTTAACTCGGGAATTTCAAGTTCTAAAAAGGTTATATTTTTATGAGTTTACAACCGATAGCGTCGTGATAAAAAGAACCAACATAAGAAAATTATGAAAAGGCATGACAAGCTTAGCTAAAATTTGATTATATATACTTGACCACATAAAAAAACCCATTCCCACAAAAGTGAGTTTTGAGCCTTTATTGAGCATACAATTACATATCATTAAACTAAATGCTCATTTTTCGTTTCTTGTGTGAATAGCCGCTTGGTTCTTACGACTCTAGAACTTGCCATGACGATACATTCCCAGTCCTTACCAACTTAAACCCGAGTAAGTAAATGATAGAGGCATTAGGACTAACCCTTTTTTTATTTCTACACCATTATTTTTCTTTTACCACCTACCCAAAATCCCCCTAGTTAGCCCCTTTGAGCCTAAACCTTTTCATTTCATAACCCAAACCAAACACCCTTTCACCCACCAAAACCTTTTTCATTTTTTTTAACCCTTTGTTTTAGTAACAAGTTCGGTTTTTCGTATGACTTTTCAAAATATATATATATATATATATATATATATATATATATATATAGTTGATTATGAAGCAAAAGCAAATAAACAAACAAGTTTATCAAAAATAACTTTGTTTAAAAATAGCTTCATAAAAAAATAAAAGTTGAAAAATAGAAAGTCTTACGAAAACCGATACTTGTTACGCTTTTCGCCCTTTTTCTACTAACCACTAACCACTAACCCAACCACCTACCTTTAACCCAAGCCTAACCCTTCACCCAAAAAGTCCTCTTGATATTTACAAAGGTATATAAGTTAAAAAGGAGGAGGATTGATTGCTTGGCAAGCCTATGGTAGGAGTAAGTTCCATGCCGCTCTCGAGTGATCCACAAAAATACATTTTCGGCCGAGTGTTGAGTGATCCCCGTGAGGTATGTGAACTTGTATATAAATAGAATTTTAAAGAGGCATGTTATGCCCTAATAAGTAATTTATCTTATGAAAAGTTTTAAATAAATCATGACGAATAGGATTGTAAATAAATAAAAATAAAACTAAATAAAGAATCTTGGAAATCCCGACACTCTATGACAAGCCAAAAAAAAAAAACTTCTTTTCTACCCATTCCATTTGAGAGTGTAATAGCCACATATTAAAGAGTTTTGCTCGAGGACAAACAAAGATTCAAGTGTGGGGGTATTTGATGTGTGCAAAATGCAACATATAAATTACATCAATTGTGGCATAAAACTAACCCTTTTTTAGTACTAATGTTGGAAAAAGTGTGCTTTTGTCTTCCTTTTGTATTTTCAGGATTAAATGAGCTCAAATTAACAAAAGAAGTAAAAAGACATCAAAATCTAACATAAATACAAGAAAAGGAACAAGACGTGACATGCCCGACCCCACGACAGCATCTTCCCAAGCAAAACAAGAGGACAGAAGACTGAACACGCCCCGTGCTCAGCCAGCACGGGGGCGTGCCCAAGTGTCAGCAGAAAAGACAAAGTAGTAGAAGCTTCTATTGCCCACCACGGGGCCGTGCTCAGCGGACACGGGGCCGTGGTCAACTATAAGATTCGCACAATCTAGGCAACTCTTCATAGTACAAAGATTCTTCTGCACACGGGGTCGTGCTCAGCGGACACGAGGGCGTGGTCAACTAATAAGACAAGCTGCATTAAATGAAGAAAGAGAAGGATGTGGACACGGGGCCGTGCCCACTGGACACGGGGCCGTGCCCGAGCTTCTGTTCAGCCTATAAATAGGAGTGCTTGGCTCAAGCTCAAACCATCCCTTGGCACACCACCTCTCTCACACTTCACCCACCACCCACCACCACCATAACACCATCATCCACCACCATCATCCATTGTCCATCATAGAGTGTGTGAGTCGTCTCGGGATCCAAGATTAATCGTAAGAGCTCTTGACAATCAAGGCCATGTTTGCCTAAGTCTCTTACATCACTTGGTGAAGACAAGTGTCTAGTGTAATACTTTTTATTTCTAATCTTTTCGCACTTTTTACTTGGTTTTGTATTAATGACTTTAATAACTAGTTTCTTATGTTGAAGGTGATTCTTCCTTATCGTTTGTCCGTGGTGTCTTGGCATTATTTTACTGTCTATATAAAATTAAAGATTTTCACCATTCATATCTCCACGGTCTATATGGAGGTATGTTGGCTACCTGGTCGGGGGTTAAGGGAACGGTTTGGTAAGAGTCTTGCCATTGTTCAGCGTTTAGAGGTCCTGCAATGGAGCTGGGTCAAATTTAGTAGGACCTCCTTCAATACTTAACGGTATTGGATGGCGGGGGTCCAAACTCTTTGATCCCCTCATAAGTTAACTACTATTAATACTATAACCCGGCTATTTAGGACTGTATCACTGCTGACTCAGACTACTTAGTCGAGGGTAACGTCACCTCCAAAAGAGGGGCCTACCATAATTTGCATTAATAACTTAATTAATTATCTTTCAATAATCCGACCCTTTAGGATTGTATCCTTGCTGACTCAAACTACTGGGTTGAGGGTAACGTCACCTTCAAAAGAGGGGCCTACTACAATAACTAAGATAATCTCTTAAATAAGTGCAAAAGTGCGGAAATAATCAAAGGTTACACTATACACGAGTCGGAACCAAGTGATTCATCTTGTCTATCTGTTTTTCTTTTTATTTTTATTTTCAGCATTTTTAGTTAGTTTTTATGTTTCTTAGCTTAAAACATTTTTCTAAACTTTTGTTTTGATTAGACGTTGAGGATAAACCGGTACTAAAAACTCTTGTGTCCTTGGACGACCTCGGTATCTTGCCAACACTATACTATGCTCACGATGGGTGCACTTGCCCATATGTGTGTTTAGTGTTAGTAAAATATCGTGTTTTATAAATTTAAAACTTGGCTAAAAAGTGTTAAAGGGCTTAAAATATACACCTAAATATATATAACACTTCACACGCATCACGCCACCACCTCCACCGCCGCCAGTTCATCAAGCACCTCCAGAACCACCAAGGCGTCGGAGAACAGGCGCAAGAATATCCGCACGAGGAGGGGATTTCCATTTTAGCACCCCTCGACACTCCAGTGGCAGTCATTACCCTCCACTGCCTGAGGACCCATAACTGGGTGGGCCCTCAAACCCAGTTCCAGAGGTGAACTCAGCACCAGTTGCACCACAGCCACCACCGATGGGTTTTGATAACCCGATTCCTGCATACGCCGGTTCAATGGCGTACAACCCGTTTGAGCAGCCGGCTCACACCAACTATAATTACGCTGAAGTCGACCCATACTTGGTAGCGGCCAATTACAACGCCCTTCACCCGGAAGGACCGTATGGAGCTCCTTGGGGAGTGGGGTACCCAACTCTTGGGTACCAAATACCTGCTAGACCTCTGATTCGGCAACAATTGCAGCCGCCACAGTTTTCCCCACCGAAACCTGAAGAAATTCTTCAAAGATTGGACCAAGTCGAGCGAGATTTTCACAGAGATCGCAGGGAACGACAAGGTTTCCTCAAGGGCTTAGCAGGCTTGCTAAAGGGGAAGAAGAAGAGGGATCATTAAATCCCTGCATGTGTTGTTGTATTATCTATTTCAATCAAGTCCCTGCGTGGACATTTATCTGTATATTTAGTCCCTGCGTGGGCTTGTCTTTTTAGTCCCTGCGTGGACATCTATTTAAGTATTTGGTCCCTGCGTGGACTTGTTATTTCAGTTAAACTCATGCGTGGGTAATTTATCTATTAAAAGTCCCGTTTAGGGCAAAGTGTACTTTCAAATGTTAATGGAATGTTAAGTTTATTTGGCATTATATGCATAAATATATTATACATGAAATAAATAAATCAAAATCATTCCTTTTAAAAAAATATATCTACCTATTTAAATATTAAATAAGAATCTCAAAGGTATAGCCTAGCCTGCATGTCATTATGAGACCTGACCAAGATGGTAAGACTTGTTTAAAAGATTCGGATCCCTGTTAACATCTGAAAAACATGTTAACGCTCCTGGCAGATGTGATTCGTTAAAATCACACACGTCATTCATATATTAGGATCCTTCAAGAGATTCCTATCCTAACCTGATGATATATAAATCATAGCTTTAACTCATCAATTAAGATGATCATATATTATACATCCATAGGTGAGGTAGTGCCTACGAGCCATACTCATTGTCATATAAGACAAAAGACAGTAGTAGTCTACGACTCCCTGTCAGAGAAAGGTAATGAACTGTGTTCAAACCTTAAATGCCTTGATTCTCTGAAATCATGGCTTATGATTTAAAAATGTCCTTGTGACTTGGCCTTTTGTGCTACTAATAAAACTGTTATTGTTTTATAATTAGGATAAATTATAATAAAAATCCTACATAGATATGATTAACAAATTAACCAAATATGGCCTGTGTTACCATAGTTAATGAATTGCCATAAAAGACAATTCCACAATAAACTCCCAAATAAATTTTTGTCATATCTTATGCAACAGTTCAAGATACAATGGCTGACTCAGATGAAATCAACACTCATCCACTGGAAAATCAGAATGATGCCCGGATTAATATAGCGGGTGCTGAATTGCAAGCGTTAATAAACAACGCTGTTACAAAAGCAATAGAGCGGCAGTATAATGAGTATAGCGGGACTCGAAGTAGGACCCTATCTGCACCGCACTCAAAGCCTAAGACTCATTCTGAGGCTCACAGCAAGCCACCCTCCAAGAAGGAAGAACCCAAGAAAGGTGATGACGATCGTCAGTCCTCAAATCAGCAAAGTGCTCCATCTCAAAAGATTGTTTTGAATCAAGGACCCCGTGATAAGGGTTGCTCCTACAAGTATTTTGTTTCATGTAAACCCAGGGATTTCACCGGGGAGAAAGAAGTTATAGACTGCATGACGTGGTTGGATGAGATGGACACCGTGGTTGATATCAGCGGATGCGCTGAGAAGGATGTGGTAAAGTTTGTGTCTCAATCGTTAAAAGGTGAGGCCTTAGCCTGGTGGAGATCGTTGATTCAAGCTACAGGGAAGATTCCACTGTACAATATGACATGGGAACAATTCGTTGCCCTCATCAGGGAGAACTACTGCCCTCAGCATGAGGTTGAAAGGATCGAGTCGGATTTTCTGTCATTGGTGATGAAAAACCTGGATTGTCAAGCTTACCTTACGAGCTTTAATACAATGTCAAGATTGGTTCCGTATCTGGTGACCCCGGAACCCAAAAGAATAGCTCGTTTCATTGGGGGTTTATCCCCAGAAATTAAGGCAAGCGTGAAAGCCTCTCGGCCAGCTATTTTCAGATCTGTAGCTGATATATCTTTGTCCCTCACACTGGACGCGGTTAGACAGAGATCGCTGAGGAACACGGATGCCGAGAAAAGGAAGCGTGAAGATGACAATTCACTACGGTCATATAAGAAGCACAGGGGAAACAATGACCATAAGAAGGGGTCTGGATCCAAGAGGGATGGGCATCAATCTGGAGATAAGCCCAAGTGTAAGATCTGCAAGAAATAGCACTTCGGGAAGTGCAGGTATGAATCGAACTCGCAGACACAGTCGAGAACTTTTGCATGTGGGATATGCAAGTCCAAGGAGCACAAGACCTTGGATTGCAAAAAGTTGAAGGACGCAACGTGCTACAGTTGCAATGAAAAAGGGCATATCAAGTCCAACTGCCCAAAACTCGAAAAGAAAGCTGATGAAGGAAAGAAGACCAATGCTAGGGTCTTCAGGATGGATGCAAAGGAAGCTGTGCAGGACGATAATGTGATCACAGGTACTTTCCTTATAAACGATGTTTATGCAAGAGTACTTTTTGATTCAGGCGCTGATAAGTCTTTCGTAGTTAATAAGTTTTGTGAATTGTTGAAATTGCCTGTTAAAACTTTAAGTGTGAAGTAAGAGGTGGAATTAGCAGATGGCACATTAGAAACCGCCTCAACCATATTAGATGGATGTTTCATATCCATTAAGAACCACTATTTTCCTTTGTCCTTACTTCCTTTGAAGTTAGCCGGTTTCGACATAGTTTTGGGTATGGACTAGTTATCTCATAACCAGGACCAGATTGTCTGCAATAAGAAGCAAGTGGTGATCAAGACTCCGTCTGGTGAATCACTTACCATTCAGGGAGATACCCAGTATGGAATGCCTGAGCAAGTGACTATGCTCAAGGCCTCTAAGTGTTTGAAGAAGGGTTGTGTCATCTACATGGCACAAGTGACTATTGATGAACCGAAACCTAAGATGGAAGACATCCCCGTCATTTCTGAATACCCTGAAGTTTTCCCTGAAGAACTACCTGGGTTACCACCAGATAGGCAAGTAGAGTTCAGAATTGACATCATCCCTGGAGCAGCACCTGTTGCTAGAGCACCTTATAGGTTGGCACCAACAGAGATGAAGGAATTGAGGACACAACTAGATGAATTGCTAGCCAAGGGTTTCATTAGACCTAGTTCGTCTCCTTGGGGAGCACCAATCTTATTTGTCAAGAAGAAGGATGGATCGATGCGTCTGTGCATCGATTATCGTGAGCTTAATAAGGTCATTATCAAGAATAGGTATCCATTGCCCAGGATCGACGATCTGTTCGATCAGCTTCAAGGGGCAAGTTACTTCTCTAAGATTGACTTAAGGTCAGGCTATCACCAACTGAAGGTTAGAGATGAAGACGTACACAAGACTGCATTTAGGACTCGTTATGGTCATTACGAGTTCCTAGTGATGCCTTTTGGGCTCACTAATGCACCAGCGGCATTCATGGATCTCATGAACCGTGTCTGCAAACCATACTTGGACAAATTTGTTATCGTCTTCATTGACGACATTCTGATTTATTCGAAGAATCAGGCCGACCATGAGAAACATCTTCGATGTATTCTTTCACTACTTCAGCAGGAGAAGCTCTACGCCAAATTTTCGAAGTGTGAATTTTGGCTTCGAGAAGTCCAATTCCTTGGACATGTGGTTAGTGAGCGTGGTATCCAGGTGGATCCCGCTAAGGTGGAAGCTGTTATGAATTGGCAAGAGCCGAAGACGCCCACAAAAATTCATAGTTTCCTGGGATTGGTAGGATACTACAGGCGCTTTATTGAAAATTTTTCAAGGATTGCTGCACCCCTAACTTCTTTGACTAGGAAGAAGATTAAGTTCGACTGGGGACCGAAGCAACAAGAATCCTTTGATATCCTTAAGCAGAAGCTAAGCAATGCACCTGTGTTGACATTGCCTGATGGAGTAGAAGAGTTTGTGGTATATTGTGATGCATCACATACCGGGATGGGATGTGTGCTTATGCAGAAAGGCAAAGTTATTGCCTATGCTTCACGTTAGTTAAAGGTGCATGAAAAGAATTACACCACCCATGACTTGGAGTTGGGTGCCGTTGTATTTGCACTGAAGCTATGGAGACACTATCTATATGGTTTCAAGTGTGTGATCTATTCTGATCACAAGAGCCTCCAGCACATGTTTAACCAAAAGGACCTAAACATGAGGCAACGCCGATGGATGGAGACGCTGAATGATTATGACTGTGAGATAAGATACCATCCAGGAAAGGAATATGTGGTTGCTGATGCCTTAAGCAGGAAGGAAAGAGTGAAACCCATAAGGATCAATGCCAAGAGCATTGAGATAAAGAACGGTTTGAATGAAAGGTTGTTAGCTGCACAGAAGGAAGCTGTGCTGGAAGCTAACTATCCTAACGAAAAGCTAGGAGTAACTGAAGAACAGTTTTCCTATGGCAAGGACAGAATCCTAAGGTTAAATGGACGAATATGGGTTCCAGTTTATGGAGGACTTCGGGATGTTATCCTCCAGGAAGCCCACAGTTCTAAATATTCCGTTCATCCTGGAGCTGATAAGATGTACCAGGATCTGAAAGCAAACTTTTGGTGGATAGACTTGAAGAAGTCTATAGCTACCTATGTAGCTAAATGTTTGACGTGTGCGCAAGTCAAAGCTGAACATCAAAACCCGTCAGGTTTGCTACAACAGCCTGAACTTCCCACGTGGAAGTGGGAAATGGTGACGATGGATTTCATCACCAAGTTGCCGAAAACAAGGAAAGGAAATGACACAATATGGGTAATAGTAGATAGACTGACTAAGTCAGCACATTTCCTACCCATCAAGGAGACCTATAGCTCCGACATGTTAGCCCAATTGTACGTAGATAAGATTGTATCTCTACATGGCGTACCTGTGTCTATTATCTCTGATAGAGACAATAGATACACGTCACATTTTTGGAAAAGTTTCCAACAATCTTTGGGCACGCGCTTAAATTTTAGTACGGCTTACCACCCTCAGACGGACGGGCAAAGTGAGCGTACAATCCAAACTTTGGAAGACATGCTTCGAGCATGTGTGATTGACTTAGGTGGTAGTTGGGATAACCACATGCCATTAATCGAGTTCTCGTATAACAATAGCTATCATACCAGCATTAAGGCTGCGCCTTTTGAGGCATTGTATGGTAGGAAATGCAGAACGCTCGTTTGTTGGGCAGAAGTTGGAGATGTTCAATTGTCGGGACCTGATATAGTCTTTGAAATGACGGACAAGATTGTCCAGATTCGTGACCGCCTGAAAGCTGCCAAGGATAGGCAGAAAAGCTACGCGGATCTAAAGCGTAAACCTCTAAAATTCGAGGTAGGTGACAAAGTGTTGCTCAAAGTATCACCCTGGAAGGGAGTGATGCGATTTGGTAAGAAAGGTAAGTTGAGCCCGAGATACATAGGACCATTCGAGGTTATCGAATGTGTCGGATCAGTTGCTTATAAGTTAAACTTACCTGAAGAGCTCAGTGGTATTCATAATGTATTCCACATCTGCAATCTGAAGAAGTGTTTTGCTGATGAATCACTAGTCATACCACATACAGATGTGCACATAGAAGAGAGCTTGAAGTTTGTTGAAAAACCTGTGGCGATCGAGGATCGACAGGTTAAGAAGCTTCGAAGGAAGCATGTGCCTATTGTAAAGGTAAAATGGGATGCTCGTAGAGGTCCCGAGTACACGTGGGAGGTAGAGTCCACAATGAAAGAAAAGTACCCTCATTTGTTTCAGTAAATCTCAAGGTCGAGATTTCTTTTAAGGGGGTGAGGATGTAACACCTCGAAAATTCGTGTTCAATAAAATAACGACACGTGTCATGTAAGACAAAAGTGTTATAAACCCGGATCTAGTTAAAGATGTATGGCAGGATTTAAAAGTGTCGTCATGTAAATTCGTACCTCTGAACGACCTCATTATGAATCCCAAGACCCTAATGTATATTATAAACATCTGTTATACTCGAACCCGGTAAATACTAACAATAATTGATTCAAAATTTCAAAAGTGGAATCCTACGAAGAAATGCACGACAACCCTTCGTTCATGGCTTTTCGTTAAAGTCCAAGACAATTGTACATCATTAAAGGTGATCTAAACTGTACAAGGCATGTTCATGAGGCCCCATTCTGAAAATTAGAAGCCCAAAATTCGTAATAACCATGTTACCTGTTCGAAGCTTCAAAGGGCAAGAGTTTTTGTCCTCTAGAAAAGGCTTACGGACCGTAAGCCTCAAGCCTTACGGTCCGTAAGGCATGCCCAGATGCAGAAAATCGACAGCAGCCTGTTATAAGCATTCTAACCGACTTAAGAAGATATTTTCCACTACATGGGCGACCCCTACATGCTCTTAGACCTTAGGGACACATGTTGATGATCAGGGAACAATAATAGAGTGGTTTGTCATGATCATAATGGATCAAAATCACTATAAAAAGGCCCTCATGTTGCAACTTTGTGATCACTCATTCCATCTACATTTGTGGAGCTTTCTGGAGCATAAGAGCAGACCCAAGTCATCCCTAGTCGTGCATTAGACTTTGGTAAGTACCCTTGACCTTCCTTAATTTAGTTTTACTTAGTTATTAGCTTAAAAGTCAAACCGTCGTAATTAACGGTTGACTTAGCGATTAATCATTAATGGTCCAGTGATTAGTCAAATTGAAGGTAGTTATAAGTTGGTAGTTAAGTGGGCAATAAACCCTTAAAAGGGCACCCTCTGATTCCCGCTCTAACTAGATCAAATGTCGGGTCAAAGTTTGTATTAAAAAGTCAACAAAACTATAATTTTCGAATTAACGCATAAGTAGCAATGTAGAAGGCATGTAACCTATTTTATCACTCATATAACATGGTAATAAGTGTAAGAACATGTCCAAGCATGTTCAACCCGACAATTTTCTGTTTAGACCCGGTTCGGAACCGAAAGTCGCAAAACTTTGACTTTTGCTTTGACTTCAGTTCTGACCCAATTTAGTATGATTTAGAAATGCCTTAGAGCTTCATTAGGACCAAGTTACATGTTGGAATAACCCTCTGTGCTTGGTTCGTTGATTGCTCGATTCGTTTACATATTTCCGTTAATTGCCTAATGTTGACCAATATGCCCTTTTTACCATAAAACGAGAATTTAAGAAATGTGAAAGGACAATAATCTTTATTACTGATTTATAAACATGTCCCTAAAATTTCACATCAGTTGGAGGTCTAGATTAGGAGTTATGCTTAATAGCGTAATTAGAACGCTTTTTAGTAATTAAACGACGTCATTAGCATAAAGCCTATCTAAACCCATTTTTTGACACCAAACCTTTTAACCACTGATGTAATATAATATTTTGGGATTTTTAATTATTTTTAACCTGCTCATAACCTAAGGTTATGGCGTTGGTTCGGTAAATACCGATTATACCCTTTTTGGTTATAAAATGAGTTCTACATAGTATTTTGACGCCAATCCAATTGCTACTGATTTTATTTAATAAATGAAGTATTTTGAACCTTATAACCTGTTCAGAAAACTCAGGTTTCCTGTATAACCCGGAAATCGCTTAAAACGGCTTTTTACGCATATTAAACACCTAGTATGGACTATTTTGTCATCTAAGACTTATCACCAACTGATATAACCTGTTAAACATAAGTTATTTTACTGATTAATTCAGACCTGAATCACAGAAGTATACTTAATCTATTTTATAGTATTTAAAATGACCA
>JARYGA010021812.1:0-45633 GCA_030545235.1 Helianthus tuberosus
ATTCTTTTATTCGTCCTTTCATTCCTTCAGCATCATCCTTGATTGCTGTTTCTTGAATGTTTTTCAGTTGTTCCATTAAATCTAACTGTAGATTTAATCTAAGAGCACGAATTCGTCGTTGCTTCTCATGATATTTACGACTTAAAGCATCTGCAACTACGTTTGCTTTTCCTTCGTGATATTGAATATCACAGTCGTAGTCACTTAGGATTTCCATCCATCTCCTTTGCCTCATGTTTAATTCTTTTTGCCCAAATATGTATTTTAAGCTTTTATGATCTATATAGACAGTAAACTTACTTCCATACAAATAGTGTCTCCAAATCTTAAGGGCAAAAATTATGGCTCCTAACTCTAAGTCATGAGTTGTATAGTTTTCTTTGTGCTTTTTCAATTGCCTTGATGCATATGCAATTACCTTCTTGCGTTGCATTAGCACACATCCGAATCCTAGTTTTGAAGCATCACAATAAACTTCAAAGTCTTCTGTTCCTTCTGGTAAGGCTAAAATTGGAGCGTTCGTTAACTTTAGCTTTAATATCTTAAAAGCTTCTTCTTGTTTAGGTCCCCATTCAAACTTAACTGCTTTACAGGTTAGCTTAGTTAATGGTACTGCTATCTTGGAAAAATCCTTAATAAATCGTCTATAATATCCGGCTAACCCTATAAAACTTCTAACTTCCATCGCTGATTGCGGAACCTTCCATTTGGTGATTGCTTCTATCTTAGCAGGATCTACGTGAATTCCTTTGTGATTCACCATGTGTCCTAAAAATTGCACTTCTTGCAGCCAGAATTCACACTTCGAGAATTTGGCGTAAAGTTTTTCCTTTCTTAACAAAGTTAAGAGTGCATGCAGGTGCTGACAATGCTCCTCCTGGCTTTTGGAATAAATAAGTATATCATCGATGAAGACAATTATGAATTTATCCAAATACGGTTTACAGATTCTATTCATCATGTCCATAAATGCTGCAGGAGCATTTGTTAATCCGAAGGGCATGACTGTAAACTCGTAATGACCATACCTAGTTCTGAAAGCAGTTTTAGGTATGTCTTCTTCTTGTACTTTCAATTGATGATATCCGGAGCGTAAATCTATCTTAGAAAAGTATCTAGCTCCTTGCAATTGATCAAAGAGATCATCAATTCTAGGTAATGGGTATCGATTCTTAATTGTAACCTTATTCAATTCCCTATAATCGATACACATTCGCATCGAACCATCTTTCTTTTTCACAAACAACACTGGAGCTCCCCACGGGGATGAACTAGGTTGTATGAATTCCTTACTTAGTAATTCATCTAATTGCTTTTTCAATTCTAGCATTTCAGTAGGTGCTAACCGATAAGGTGCCTTAGCTATCGGTGTAGTTCCAGGAATTAGATGAATTCTAAATTCTACTTCCCTATCAGGTGGTAATCCAGGTAGTTCTTCTGGGAATACCTCTGGGTATTCTGATACTACTGGAATTTCTTTGAGTTCCTTACCTTTCGTGTTAATGATTACTGAAATCATATACACCATTTCTTGTTTTCTGGAATAACTGGCCAATTTCATTACTTAAATGAATTTCATTGGTTTTCGTGGCTTATCTCCTGTAATCACCACTAATTCTCCTGTGGGAGTATAAATTTCTACAGAATTCTTGTCACAAAGAATTCGAGCATGGTTGGCTACTAACCAATCCATTCCTAATACCACATCGAATTCGGCTAACTTCATAGGTAACAGGTTTGCAGAAAATTTGTGACCTACAAGTTCTATTTTTCCTTCCCGCAAGACCGTATTTATGTTAACAGAATTTCCATCTGCCGTTTCTACTGTGAAAATCTGCCTAAGATTGGTTAAGGGTAAATTAAGAGCTTGGCAAAATGAAGTATTTATAAAACTTTGGTTTGCACCAGAGTCAAATAATACTTTTGCATAAACGTCGTGAACTAGGAACGTACCAGCTATCACGTCAGGAATTAGTTCTGCTTCCTGAGTAGTCAACTGGAAGGCTCTTGCATTTTTCTTGGTAGCTCCTTCTGCAGGTTTGGCTTTGTTATCAGCTGGTTTGACCAGTTTTGGGCAGTCTGGCCTAAAGTGTCCAGCTTCTCCACAGTTGTAGCAGACTGTTGCTTTCTTCTTCCTGCAGTCTTCTTCTTGGTGCCCCAGGATTTTGCAGAAATTGCAATATCCTTTGCATCTTCCAAAATGCTTCCTTTTGCATGTATTGCAGAATGGAACAGTGGAATATTGCCCGGTTCCCTTTCTCTTGAAATTGCTACGATTACCCACACGGAATCCTTGGGTAATCTTTTGGGCTACTTCCTTTTTCCGGGTTTCTTCTCTTGTGCGTACCAGTCCGTCAGTTAGGGTGTTGGCTAATTCCACAGCATCGTCAATAGTGCGTGGTCTCGCAACTTTGACGATATCTCGAATTTCGCTAATCAATCCCCAAATATAACGGGAAATAAGTACCGGTTCTGGCGAAGCCAGGGTTGGTACTACTCTTGCATATTCGAAGAATGTCGAAGTATACCCTCGACAGTCTACATCCACCATCCGGTGGTTCAGGAATTTATTTGCCATTTGTTCTTTTTCATACTCGGGACAGAATTTTCTTTCCACTAGCTGCTTAAATTCTTCCCAACTCATGGCATAGGCCATATTTCTTCCTTTGGCTTGAAGGACTGTATTCCACCATTCTAGCGCCCCTTCTTTAAAAAGATGCGACGCGTACATGACATTGTCTTCCTCGCCACATTTACTTATCATAATTACTGCTTCGGTTTTCTCCAACCAACGCAGTGCCGCAGTTGCTCCTTCATTACCTGCAAACTCAGCTGGTTTACAGGCAAGAAATTCTTTATAAGTGCAACCAGGCGTTGCAGCTTTTATTTTCTTAAGGAGTGGGGCTTGCATTCCATCGATGTTGTTATTAGTATGGTTGCCGCCTCCATTTACACTATTACTGAAATTGTCACCGTGTGTGCGTTTGCTAGGAATAATTTGTTGAGGTTCAACTGGATTTTGAGCAGCAACAAGTATTGCTGGAATAGCATTGGCTATTCCCTGAGCAACAATATTCTCGATATCTTGCCTATTCAGAAATTGATCATCATTGTTATGCTCATATTGATTAACTTCATTAACTGGTTCATTACTAGCGTGTGCCATCTGGTAATTAATTTATATAGGTGATTAGTATGAAGTAACTAATAACCAAACATAACAAAATAATTGCACATAATCACATAAACAAATATAGACAAAATTGTCGATCTTTCGACTTTCGATATTTTATATATATATATATATATATATATATATATATTAGGCATCCGAACAAACTGGTTATTTTACAAAGTTTTATTTTCAGGTTATTTCACATACGTATATTTTTTTATTATATTATTATTATGTTAGTGCAGTTGTCTGTCGACTTCATCTTAGTTCGAGTCTCAGATTGTGAAAGAGTCTGAAGACTGCATTTTATATCGAGTCTCAGTTTCGTTGCGGTTCGGAACAAGAATGATGTCATCATTCTTGATGATGACATCATCCAAGTGACCTAAGATCTTGCATCATCATTACAAATGCACGAGAAACAACAAGAAGACAAAATGCATGTGCATGAGAAATAGAATTATTGTATTAGTGATGATTTCGCTCGTGTGTCTAATGCTGATTTTGCTCATGTGGTTATGTATGTAAAAGCGAAATCACAAATGTTATAAATAGCTGTCATTAGAGCGAAATCAGTTAGTGAAGTCAGTCCTTGTATTCCATGCCGAGGTGCTGCCGGTGTGAAGATTGAGCTGTAATCATTGTCATATCAATACAATCAGTGAATTAAGTGAAGATCAAGCTGTTACTAAGTCTATTTCTTGTTTTCCGCACCTGAAATAGATCGAAACTTCTCTAAACGACTCATTCGGATCAGTCGAACGATCCTACAATTGGTATCAGAGCCAGTTGGAGAAGTTTTGCAGATTACAGTCTTAATTCATTGAGATTTCTATCTTCTACACTTTCTTTCATCAGTTCAACAAGTTTTAACGGTCAAAATCGGATCAAAATTTCACAGATTGTTTAAAATTGGACATAGACAAATCCCTGAGAGTTTGAGACATAAATTCATAGTAAAAATGGACAAAATTGACCTCGGACTAGGTTTCGCTTTTACGGACATTGTGTAATTTCGCTTATTTGGACATCTGATTTCGCTTTTGTGGACAATCAAAACCTTGATTTCGCTCCTGTGTCACCAAAATTGAGGGGTTTTCGCTTTTGTGAACATCAGGGTTCCACTCTTGTGAACATCAGGGTTTCGCTCCTGTGAACAGTTTGATTCCGCTCATAGTGCTCAATTTTTTCTGATCAAAGTCTGATTCCGCTCATCGATGACCTGAAACACGACTATCATTTGAAAGTTCATCATTTTGTGTGATTCATCTAACAAGGTGTCAGTACATCGGGAATAAGATATCATGTGGTTTAAATCGGTTGCATGTGATTGCTAATAAACTTTAAATCTCGGATTGTTGTCGGCCACATTCATTTAAAGGCCCAATCAAAGCGTAATTAGTGTTGCACGTGATATTGCATGTTCAGATATGTTGTCGGCTAAGTGTTGTTGAAAAACAACAATTTGCATGTGATATAATAGGAACTTGCGGCCCAATCATAGTTTAATATAACAAAAGATTATCGGTTTAGTGGACTTGGAAATTCATTTGAATTGTGTGCATGTATTGGCTCAAGACAGTTAGAGGCCCAATGCTTGTTTGAAAAATATTCGGCCCAATCATATTACAACCGACTCATTGATTTGTGCAGCCCAACAGAAGTGAATTGTTTGTCTAAATTTCACTCGTTCAAGTCTTCGACACGAGTTCTAGATCGATTTAAACGTCACACACATTCACATATTCAATTTGTTTAAACTGATTGTTTGTTTGTTTGTTTCAGGTATATTTTTAAAAGGTGATCTATTTTGGACTTAATATTTCACTTAACGGGATTGTCTTGATAAACGTGTTTACGAATCATGGATATCAATTTCTTTAATATGACAAGTGAAACTTTTAATAGAATAAATGTACTAAAGAAAGAGTTTGACTTGTTTTCAGGTTGTCCAGGAGAAACTACAAAGAGTATCATTGAGAGGTATAGCCATCTTGTTCGCTCAATGTCTGAGAAGGGTATTAAGAAAAGTCCAGATGAATGGGTTGATAAATTAGGTAATGCCATACCTCAACAAGAGTGGGGTACATATCTTTTGGATTTAAAAAGAACTGTAGAATATTCTGAATTGACAATTGGTCAATTCATTAAGAAACTTGAAGAACAGATGGAGAGAAATGCTGAGAAGAAGAAAAGTCAAAGTGAAAAATCTATATTAAAGAAGAGCAAGAGTAAAGGTGTTCAAGTGGGAGAAGAACAGACTGAAGAGATTTCAGTTTTGAAAGACGAGAAGAAAGCTGATAAGAAACATATTTTTGATTTGCAGGAAAATTGTGAGAGGTTGAAATTTGAAAATGACAAACTGTTAAATGATTTGAACAGTTTGACATTAGAAAACAAGATTTTGAAAGAGAAGGAAAAGGATTTTGAAAGCAAAAAGAAATCTTCAGAAGATGAAGATTTCTGGATAAAATTGGAGAACAAAAATCTGAAAGCAAATGAAACAAAATTTCAAGAACAGTTAAAAGTTTTGGAAAATGAAAAATCTGTTCTTGAAAACATTAAAATTGAAAATGAAAAAACAATCAAGTCTCATCTTGAACGAATATCTCAGCTTGAAAATGAAGCTGAGAATTCAAGGAACAAAATTGATGAGCTTGAAAAGAAATTGAAAGGTTTTGTGACTTTATCTGTGTTCCCCTGTCCAAAACCAATCAATTCCATTCCAATAAGTGACTATGTCACAAACTTTGACAAAGTCAAGGTTGAAGATTGTGATGAGAAAACTGATGATGAAAATGAGGAGTTTTATTCAGCAGACGAGTCTGAGTCAGAGTCTGATGCTGAAAATGAGAAAAAGAAAATATTTTTGAAATTAAAAGAAAAATTTCAAGAAACTGTTCTGCAATCGACTGAAAAGGGTGAATGCTCTACGTAAAAACCTTTGAAGAAGAAAGTGGAACAGAAACAAAAAGTTAAAAATTCAAAAAATGGTCAAAACAAGAATAAAAGCTCATCAGTTCAATCATCAAATCATTATAAAAAATCACAAAAATCTGAAAAACAAAACTCAAAAACAGGTGGTAATGAGTGGTGCAGGTTTGACCACAGTGCTTCAAAGCCAAATCCAGCTTTTAGGAGGAGAAATGATTATCACCAAGCCAAACAATGCTATGATCTGAATATTTGGACTGGAAGTGGTGATTGGTACGATAACAGAATGTGTTACAGATGCGGTTATCAAGGACACATTGCTGTCAACTGCCATAGTTGGAGTTTTGAGATGAGGAGGTGTTTTAACTGCAATATCATAGGTCACATTGCTATAGATTGCCTAATGAGATCAAAGGGAAGATCGAGGGCTGAATCTCAGAAAATGGCAAAGAAGAAACCAGTCAATGTCAAGCCCCAAGAACAGAAAGTTCAAGAACCTAAAGTTCAAGAACAGATAATTCAAGAAAAGAAAGTTAAACTTTCACAGGGGCAGAAAGACAGACTGAGGAAGAAGAGGAAGAAGGCGAGAGAATATCTTGAAAGGATTTTGTCCTTAGATACAATTGGTAAAACAGATAAAAGTTCTGATAAATCGTCTTGCTCGCCAAAGACTGATAATTCAAGCAAAACGAATTCTTCAGATACAAATCTGAGGACAGAGGAGAGAGTAAAGAAAGAGGAAAAGAAGAAGAAGAAAGTTTGTGGCAATGAATCTGTTTCTTCGGAAACAAAGGAGCCACATGTCGGCGATGAATCTGGCTCATCAAAGTCAGACAAGCCACATTCAGGCAATGATTCTGGTATGGTAAAACCAGAAGAACCATGTGTTGAGGTAAAAAATGAGAATTCTGGTCTAACAATGGATTATGCAAATTTTCCACCATTGTTGAACAAGAATTCAAAATCACCCAAGGACCGTCAGGCTTGGGTAAATTTGTTTAAATGAAAAACCTGACTTGCCGGAGTTCCCAGGTTGGTAAGCGTGGAGCAGGAATCGGCATATTTCTTGAGAAATTCACGAAAGTGATATTTCGAACTTACATGTGGTAAATCAGGGACATTAAGTTGTACTTGATTTTCTACAAGTGATGTTTGTGGATTGGTCTTACAAATGTTAGTTTTTACAAATGGTTGAAAGAACAAGGTGATGAAACCCCATGTTTGAGAAATGACTCACAAAACTTATTTTCCGGAAAAACCATTTTGGTTAAAACAAACTTAAGTGTTTTGAAATCACTATGGGAAAATGTTTTGTTGTTAGGGGGAGTTCTGATTGTTCAAGCCAAGTGAATGGAGAATTGAAGTGATTCTCATCATGTTGTCACGTTTCTTGTACAGCTTGTTTTCAAATTTTCCCAGAAAATCAAAATTGAGACATATTTTGATTTTAGGGGGAGTAAAAATTTTAAAAAATTAGAAAATTTGAAAATGTAAAAAACATAGAACAAAATTCAAAATGAGTTTTGTTGTCAAAAAGAGGAAATGATAGTAGATCAGTTGGACTGTCACAGCATGCTAAAGAAATGGAAAGATAAAATGTGATAAACGATCTCACTAATGATGTGACGGTAGGCTCAGCTAGACTAGTAGATTTGCGAGAACGATACAAACATAAAGAAAAAAGCCTAGTTCTAGTGGAAAACATGATCAAAAGCATAGTACTTAGTTTTGTCCTTCTTGACTGTGTGCCTACTCAGTAATCGCTGATTGTCGAAAGACATAAAACTGGTTAAGTTTGTGAACTTTCACAACTTTGCTAAAAAGTCGCTGTGATTGTGCATTTCATTTTGCAAAGATTTAAACTTGCCTTATTTCTTTATTTTGTTTAAGCATCGGACATCCTCTGCGTATACGTGAGTATCGACCTGGATGTTGTTGCCTAAACGTTCTGCTTTATTTTCTTTGGTGTTTCGTTTAAGCTTTGGATCACCTCTGCGTATACGGGAGTATCGACCTGGTGGTTAAAGCCTAAACAACTTCAATTTGTTTTATTTTTCTTATTTTGTTTAAACATTGGACTTTCTCTGCGTATACGGAAGTATCGACCTGATTGTTAATGTTTAAACATTCTGCTTTGTTTTCGCACAATTCACAGTTGATAAAGCTTAAAGGAATTACTTGAGTTAGTGTCTTGCATGATGAGGGGATATGCTGAGATCGTGGGGTCCATAAGAACTTAGTGCAAAATTAATATACTTTAAACGTATCGGTAAGCATGTCAAAAATTTTTAGATTGAGTTTAAATGGACAACAATATCGTCAATCCATGTGAATCGTTTAGAACTTAAAATGTTTAAAGCTTAACGGTGCTAATGATTGGTCACATAAACTGATATGATCCTCTTACACAAGCTCACAAAAATAGTGTCTGTAAATATTATTTTACTACATTTCTTTTCAATCAAAAATCCAAAAAGATTTTTAGTGTGTTTTAGCATAAATTTTGAAAAATTCAAAAAGATTTTCGACAACTGATGTTGATGAGCTGATTTTCAAAATTCCAAGTGCTGAACATGATGAACAGGTTTGGGAGTGTGTGTGCTGAATTGAAAAATTTTTGATTTAAGAGAGTAGTGTGTTTAGTTAATCAGGGTCATTAATTTGAACTTGATGTAACTATTTCCAGTAAGTTTTTCTTATTGTTTTAAGTAAAAAACTTATGTTTTTGATGAGAAAATGTGTGCAGGATATAAACTGAACAGAATTAAAGCCAGGATGTGATCTCAAGGTGATAACTAATTCCAGACGGCGATCCCAGCATGATGAAAGGGGAAGTTTGACGAGGTTAGAGCCAAAGAGAAGATCCTGGTACATGCTATGAAAGAAAAGAGATCGATCAAGATTGAAGAGTCGTTATGATGAAGACTCTCACTGAAGATTCCGTTAACATTCAAGGGGGAGTCTGTTAGTGCAGTTGTCTGTCGACTTCATCTTAGTTCGAGTCTCAGATTGTGAAAGAGTCTGAAGACTGCATTTTATATCGAGTCTCAGTTTCGTTGCGGTTCGGAACAAGAATGATGTCATCATTCTTGATGATGACATCATCCAAGTGACCTAAGATCTTGCATCATCATTACAAATGCACGAGAAACAACAAGAAGACAAAATGCATGTGCATGAGAAATAGAATTATTGTATTAGTGATGATTTCGCTCGTGTGTCTAATGCTGATTTCGCTCATGTGGTTATGTATGTAAAAGCGAAATCACAAATGTTATAAATAGCTGTCATTAGAGCGAAATCAGTTAGTGAAGTCAGTCCTTGTATTCCATGCCGAGGTGCTGCCGGTGTGAAGATTGAGCTGTAATCATTGTCATATCAATACAATCAGTGAATTAAGTGAAGATCAAGCTGTTACTAAGTCTATTTCTTGTTTTCCGCACCTGAAATAGATCGAAACTTCTCTAAACGACTCATTCGGATCAGTCGAACGATCCTACATATTATACAACCACAACTTCATAATCACATTATCTCCTGCCAGCTGGCACCTCAGAAGCGACGTTCCCTCTCGTCGTACTTCCAGGAGATTTGTTCTCCCACTTCCCGGATCCTATTCCCTGCATCTATCAGCTCCTCGCCAAAATGGCGGAGTTCAGCTAAATTTTCATTACTCATTGGTGGGTTTAGTGCAGGTTCTGTAACACCCCAAAAACGGGTTTGGTAATCAAACCACATTAATAGTAAAGACGGGTAAAATACCGTTAGTGGTAAAAATTAACCCGGTAAATATTAGGACTCAAATAAATAAACCTAATATTAATTTAAAAGAATGAAAAGAATACTTGAGAAAACAAAAGTATATAAAAAGGGCCCGAGTTAACGGGACTTAAAAGAAAAACGGATTTTTAAACAAGATAAAGTAACTGGGAATAAATGACCTAGTTAGTCATAAGTCTTATGGTGATAAGACAATTTGTTAAAAACACACTACATGTAACTTGTTAAAGTATAGGGACCAAAGGTGACAAACTTGAAGCAAGTTTGTATTAAATAAAACATCTAACACCAAAACACACACTTTAAGTGTGTGTTCTGGTCGTGAATCGCAGGAGAGCCAGGGGGTTCCATGCCCAAACCCTAGCCAGCAAAAATCAAGCAATTGAGAAGCCAAATCGACTCCAAATTGAAATCTAAGCTTGGATTAGTGATCACTTCAGTGAAAGGATCATAAGGTATGTTAAAATTTCCACTTTTGTTCCAACTCAAATCTGGATGAACACATAAGAATCTGAAATTTATGGTTGCATGTTTGTTATATGGATAGAATATGAACATAGTAGTGTCTAGGAGTAAACCCTAGACAAGTATATGTTGAAATCATGCTTAGCTCAAGTCTTTGTTGATACCAAATTCATGTATGAGATGTTTTTAGGGTTTTGATTGCAAAAGAATAGTGTTATGATGTCAAAAACAAGCTTAAACTGAAAGCTGAATTCAAACGATTCTTGATCAGAATTTACAGCCGATTTGTATTGGCTGTAACCTGGACAAAACCTGATAAAATCATGTGTTTCTTGAGTCTAAAATGTAATTCCAGGAAATAACTTTAAAACCCCACTGGAATCGCATTTTTTTGACGAAAATTGAGCGTTTTATGAATTTTTCCGTATCAAAGGTTCAAGCTGCGTTTTCTGGCAGAATTTGCAGCCCATTACGATCATCATAAATCAATTTAGGAATTGAGTTATGATCTCAAATTTGTACTGTAGAAAGTGCTAAGTGATTAGAAAAATCGCCAATTGGAATTTCGTCAATCGGATAAACGAGGAATTTTAAAGGAATTTTCCCGTAAGCTGCAGTCAGAAGTGACGAATCTGATTGCAGCTTAGTAAATGAATTTTCACGAATTTTTGGTAAAGAGTTAGATCTTGAAATTTTAACTCAAGGGCTAACCCTCCGAGAGGTACGCCACATAAAAAGATCATAATTTTTGAAGACTTGTAAATAGGTTAAACATTTGAAGACTTGTAAATAGGTTAAACAAGTCACCAAAAACAACCAATTTTCATTGATATGAAATGCCTAAATGAAATCGCGGCTTACTAGTTAGTATGTAAAAATTGATTTTTTGTTAAGAGTTCGGATGAAATATGCCTAAGTGAGTTCAATGAACCAAATGTGCATATGAATATGTTGGTAAGTCAATTGACTTTTAAAAGTCAAACTAACCAATGATAAAGTCAAATAGTAGTTTCGACATAGAAAATACGTGAGGTGGAATAGTCGTGAATTGAAATGACTAATCTAACCACCTTGTGAATGATGATAGTTTGTCGCCTAACGAGCTAGGTGGAGGCTTGGGAAAGAAGCGGTCAAACGAATCAAGCACGAGAAGAAAAGCATATTCGGATGCGAGGTAAGTGGAGCTTACGCCCCTTTACATTGCTTGCAAAATTACTTAATTTCAAGTATTGCATATGAATGCTACTAAGTGTTGGTATACAATGTTCCGACACGATTCAATGAGAGTCGGAACAAGGGAAAATGGTAAGAAATCATGAATCATGGTAAAAGGAGTAAAAAGGTAAATTAGTCATGTAATGACGAACAAATAAAAACGGTTTTAAGTAAAACAAGTTAAAGGAAAACCGGGTTAGGTTTAAAGGGATGAAATGGTAACTAAGTAACATCTCATATGGATAAATGGCAAATTAGACTAAATGGGTCAAATGGTGTTGTTAGCACCATTTGACAATTACATTTGACAATCGCTTGTTGAGTTTTGTAATCACAGGAAATAACATAAGTATGCGTTGCTTAAACTAGAAAGATTTAAAGCAAAAGTTATGTAAACGGGTCAATACCTTGACCCGAGCCAGGTACGTTTAAATAAGCTTTTGGTTAAACATACAATTTTTGGTCAAATATTTAGCGAAAGTCCTTCGTCGTATAGTGATTCATATTCGTGGGTCAAATGCTCAAAAACGGTCATTTGCGTAAAATGATCAACCAATGGGTAAATTTGGGAAAAAGGGATTCATTATGTTAAATCCGCCACAAAATAGTTGTGGTGGAATATTTGTAGTTAATTAGACATGGACTTTTGTGGCGTCAAAAGAAAAGCACAAGTTCTAGACTAAAATGCGTAAATACCTCAAACGGGTCAAAATAAGCATATGGGTGAAATGGATTAAAGAAGGTATATAATTCTATAATCGGAACCTAATATGTTAGAAATTATTGAATTTAATAGGTTTGTGAGAAATAAGGGTCGAACAAACTTGTATGTTCGATAAAATCACAAACGGGTCAAATTTTGGTAAAAGAGTATTAAGCCGAAGACTTAAAAGTCTTAAATTTTATCAAGCCGGATATCGGATTTTAACACTATATGATGGAGAATCAAATTTTAAACATGCAGGAAGAAACGGTAAGTCAAACGGATAAGCGGTTTGAAAGATACGAAAGATTTCGTGTCAAATTACGGCAAAATGGAAAAGTTGCATACAGGGCCCACCGTAACTTACGGTGCCACCGTAAGTTACGGTGGAGCTGATATGGTTACGGTGGTAACCTACTGTTGTACGGTAGAAGAGTATGAACTCAGGGGCCACCGTAACTTACGGTGCCACCGTAAGTTACGGTGGAGATTATTTTCAAGTCCTTGTTTTTCTTTTCAACATCAATTGTTTCCCGTACTCGTTTGGACATGATTTAAACCCCGTAAGACTAAAGCATTTCATGTTTATGAGATGTAGGTACACCTTGGGATGCCGGAAGACGATCAAGCTCAACGAAGAACCGAACACACTATAGATACACGCTTCCGCACTTTGCTATGTTGTAAATTTTAAACAACGAATTCAACCACGTGATGTAGAATAACTTATGATTTGTAAAAGTTTTAGTAAACCCGTATTTCCGATGTATATGTAATTGTAATTACATGATTGTTTTCGTAAAAGATTCATTAAACCTTAAATTAACTTAACGGGTGTTACAAGTTGGTATCAGAGCCTTGGTTTAAGAGATTCGAGTATGGTGGGGAGGAACCATGCTTGGACTTAAACCTTATGCTCTTGACAAAGAATAGTGTTCGGTTCGAAGCTTGATCGCAAATCCGGTAAGTACAAGTATATTAATAGTTTAGCATGCTAAAGTGTTGTAAACAACACATAAGGCTATCGTGTGATACACGTTACCTAAATTAAATGATGAAAATAGTTGACGAAATTGCGCGCGTTGACGCGTACAATAGAAAAGCCTTGTATTATGATATGGGCATTTAGTAAAGTTGACACTACTAACTTTTATGAATGTTTTAATTGGAGGAAACTCGCATTTGAAGATGACGAGGATTGAACAAATTACGGATATGATAGAGGAACGGTCTGAAGTATGACAAGAAGAGCATGCTCACCATGGACCAAAATCGCGCAACGATTGTGAATAAGTTAATGGCAAGGGGAGCCGTTAGAGCAAACATTACCAGGTGCACATTTTAAATAACCGCACAAATATTAATATGCAACAAATAAGTAGAAATTGAAAGTTGCATATGTAGATTAAAAACTTGGAAAAAACTCGAATAGAAAATGTATTCGGGATATTGTTTCCAAGAGAAACAAATAGAGGCGTTACTTACATAGGGCGTGATGTGAACACTATAAAAAGGTCGTGTATGTCATGTGTTAAATCGCTTACTCTGGCCAAGTAAGTAGTGGCATATGATACCACGAGTTTCTTATAGCAGACACATTTACATCCGATGTAGTAAGGGCGGAGTGAATGGGACTAATTAAAAAGTACCCAAATGAATCAGATAAGCAAAATATTTGATAATAATGTAAACGCACAATCGAGTGACGGAAGCGTATTACATCAAGATAATGAGCCCGAGTGAAGGGACAAACAAGCATGTAAAATGATTTAGACAAGTATTGGGAGGGAGTGTACTTACACTCGAACCCAGAAAACGCAAGCATGAAAAATGATTTAGACAAGTATTGGGAGGGAGTGTACTTACACTCGAACCCAGAAAACGCAAGCATGTAAAATGATTTAGACAAGTATTGGGAGGGGGTGTACTTACACTCGAACCCAGAAAACGCAAGCATGTAAAATGATTTAGACAAGTATTGGGAGGGAGTGTACTTACACTCGAACCCAGAAAACGCAAACATGTAAAATGATTTAGACAAGCATTGGGAGGGAGTGTACTTACACTCGAACCCGGAAAATGCAAATATGTCCCTTAACGGGTCGTTTTTGTAAAACGTCAAACTTAAAGACAAAGTCGGAATATAAAAATGAAGCGAGGTCTTAATGCACCAGAAGGGTTGCAATAATAACGACTTCGGTAAAACACCAGGTTGATGGGTAAGAATTAAACACATGCGTAAACCAAGAGACGTGAATGCGGGTAAAAAAAAAATAAAAAAAAATAAAAAAAAATATCAAAGGACTTGGATTACGAGTTATGACTATAAATCTCGTATTTAGAAATTGTGAATAAATATGTTCAACTATTCGAAGTCGAATGAGTTGAATAAAGAATAAAGTTGATTGTTTATAAGTGATGGATTTCACATTAATAGGTCAAACATGTTGAATACAACATAACGCCGAATGGCATAAATGAGCGCTAGCCAGATAAAAGTAGCGTTAAATGCAAGAGAATAATGAGTCCGGTATTGGGATATAACCAAATAAGAATAAATTATGGACTGTCAATATCCTGGTATGGATAATTGACAAAAGTTAAAGAGAAGATCCTAAAACTAAAACTTCGGTTTTAGTAAGAAATAATGTTTTTACAAACATAAATTCTGATAGGAATTTAAATAATAAGTATGAAAGATACAAGTCTTGACATTGATAGGCGCAAGACAATATATTCGAAAAGTGATATTTTCGAAAATGAAAGGTTGATATAAATTAAACCTGATGTGACATGATCACGGTCAAGAAATACATTGTGAAGTAGAATCACATTATAATCAAGCAAGTGGTAAAAAGAAACTGGACAAATAAGTCTAGTTAGTGAAACCGGTTAAAGTCAGCAATTCAAGTTAAGAAATTTGGTTCGCTTGTAAACGGTAAATTCGGTATAACTGAACCGAATAAATAAATTTGAAAATAGAAAGGATTGTTGCTAAAAGTGAAAGATTTCACTAGAGACCTTTAAACGGGTCAAAGTAACTGAATCATAAAGAATTCGATAGTATATGAAAGCGATGAATATCGCTAAGTTAATTAAACTAGTGGAAATAACGAGATTACGTTATTTCAAGTTGCATTATGTCATATGAGGTACGTAGATGTTATGTAACCAAAAAGATATTACCATAAATTTTCTGGTAATACTAACAATTGGGTAAAGTATGAGTAATGCTTAAGAGATTTCTCAGGTCAAATACATTGAGTTTAAAACTCCATGAACTATGTAAGAAAGGTTTCGAGGACGAAACCTCTTTAAGGGGGGTAGACTTGTAACACCCCAAAAACGGGTTTGGTAATCAAACCACGTTAATAGTAAAGACGGGTAAAATACCGTTAGTGGTAAAAATTAACCCGGTAAATATTAGGACTCAAATAAATAAACCTAATATTAATTTAAAAGAATGAAAAGAATACTTGAGAAAACAAAAGTATATAAAAAGGGCCCGAGTTAACGGGACTTAAAAGAAAAACGGATTTTAAACAAGATAAAGTAACTGGGAATAAATGACCTAGTTAGTCATAAGTCTTATAGTGATAAGACAATTTGTTAAAAACACACTACATGTAACTTGTTAAAGTATAGGGACCAAAGGTGACAAACTTGAAGCAAGTTTGTATTAAATAAAACATCTAACACCAAAACACACACTTTAAGTGTGTGTTCTGGTCGTGAATCGCAGGAGAGCCAGGGGGTTCCATGCCCAAACCCTAGCCAGCAAAAATCAAGCAATTGAGAAGCCAAATCGACTCCAAATTGAAATCTAAGCTTGGATTAGTGATCACTTCAGTGAAAAGATCATAAGGTATGTCAAAATTTCCACTTTTGTTCCAACTCAAATCTGGATGAACACATAAGAATCTGAAATTTATGGTTGCATGTTTGTTATATGGATAGAATATGAACATAGTAGTGTCTAGGAGTAAACCCTAGACAAGTATATGTTGAAATCATGCTTAGCTCAAGTCTTTGTTGATACCAAATTCATGTATGAGATGTTTTTAGGGTTTTGATTGCAAAAGAATAGTGTTATGATGTCAAAAACAAGCTTAAACTGAAAGCTGAATTCAAACGATTCTTGATCAGAATTTACAGCCGATTTGTATTGGCTGTAACCTGGAAAAAACCTGATAAAATCATGTGTTTCTTGAGTCTAAAATGTAATTCCAGGAAATATCTTTAAAACCCCACTGAAATCGCATTTTTTCGACGAAAATTGAGCGTTTTATGAATTTTTCCGTATCAAAGGTTCAAGCTGCGTTTTCTGGCAGAATTTGCAGCCCATTACGAATGTCATAACTCAATTTAGGAATTGAGTTATGATCTCAAATTTGTACTGTAGAAAGTGCTAAGTGATTAGAAAAATCGCCAATTGGAATTTCGTCAATCGGATAAACGAGGAATTTTAAAGGAATTTTTCCGTAAGCTGCCGTCAGAAGTGACGAATCTGATTGCAGCTTAGTAAATGAATTTTCAAGAATTTTTGGTAAAGAGTTAGATCTTGAAATTTTAACTCAAGGGCTAACCCTCCGAGAGGTACGCCACATAAAAAGATCATAATTTTTGAAGACTTGTAAATAGGTTAAACATTTGAAGACTTGTAAATAGGTTAAACAAGTCACCAAAAACAACCAATTTTCATTGATATGAAATGCCTAAATGAAATCGCGGCTTACTAGTTAGTATGTAAAAATTGATTTTTTGTTAAGAGTTCGGATGAAATATGCCTAAGTGAGTTCAATGAACCAAATGTGCATATGAATATGTTGGTAAGTCAATTGACTTTTAAAAGTCAAACTAACCAATGATAAAGTCAAATAGTAGTTTCGACATAGAAAATACGTGAGGTGGAATAGTCGTGAATTGAAATGACTAATCTAACCACCTTGTGAATGATGATAGTTTGTCGCCTAACGAGCTAGGTGGAGGCTTGGGAAAGAAGCGGTCAAACGAATCAAGCACGAGAAGAAAAGCATATTCGGATGCGAGGTAAGTGGAGCTTACGCCCCTTTACATTGCTTGCAAAATTACTTAATTTCAAGTATTGCATATGAATGCTACTAAGTGTTGGTATACAATGTTCCGACACGATTCAATGAGAGTCGGAACAAGGGAAAATGGTAAGAAATCATGAATCATGGTAAAAGGAGTAAAAAGGTAAATTAGTCATGTAATGACGAACAAATAAAAACGGTTTTAAGTAAAACAAGTTAAAGGAAAACCGGGTTAGGTTTAAAGGGATGAAATGGTAACTAAGTAACATCTCATATGGATAAATGGCAAATTAGACTAAATGGGTCAAATGGTGTTGTTAGCACCATTTGACAATTACATTTGACAATCGCTTGTTGAGTTTTGTAATCACAGGAAATAACATAAGTATGCGTTGCTTAAACTAGAAAGATTTAAAGCAAAAGTTATGTAAACGGGTCAATACCTTGACCCGAGCCAGGTACGTTTAAATAAGCTTTTGGTTAAACATACAATTTTTGGTCAAATATTTAGCGAAAGTCCTTCGTCGTATAGTGATTCATATTCGTGGGTCAAATGCTCAAAAACGGTCATTTGCGTAAAATGATCAACCAATGGGTAAATTTGGGAAAAAGGGATTCATTATGTTAAATCCGCCACAAAATAGTTGTGGTGGAATATTTGTAGTTAATTAGACATGGACTTTTGTGGCGTCAAAAGAAAAGCACAAGTTCTAGACTAAAATGCGTAAATACCTCAAACGGGTCAAAATAAGCATATGGGTGAAATGGATTAAAGAAGGTATATAATTCTATAATCGGAACCTAATATGTTAGAAATTATTGAATTTAATAGGTTTGTGAGAAATAAGGGTCGAACAAACTTGTATGTTCGATAAAATCACAAACGGGTCAAATTTTGGTAAAAGAGTATTAAGCCGAAGACTTAAAAGTCTTAAATTTTATCAAGCCGGATATCGGATTTTAACACTATATGATGGAGAATCAAATTTTAAACATGCAGGAAGAAACGGTAAGTCAAACGGATAAGCGGTTTGAAAGATACGAAAGATTTCGTGTCAAATTACGGCAAAATGGAAAAGTTGCATACAGGGCCCACCGTAACTTACGGTGCCACCGTAAGTTACGGTGGAGCTGATATGGTTACGGTGGTAACCTACTGTTGTACGGTAGAAGAGTATGAACTCAGGGGCCACCGTAACTTACGGTGCCACCGTAAGTTACGGTGGAGATTATTTTCAAGTCCTTGTTTTTCTTTTCAACATCAATTGTTTCCCGTACTCGTTTGGACATGATTTAAACCCCGTAAGACTAAAGCATTTCATGTTTATGAGATGTAGGTACACCTTGGGATGCCGGAAGACGATCAAGCTCAACGAAGAACCGAACACACTATAGATACACGCTTCCGCACTTTGCTATGTTGTAAATTTTAAACAACGAATTCAACCACGTGATGTAGAATAACTTATGATTTGTAAAAGTTTTAGTAAACCCGTATTTCCGATGTATATGTAATTGTAATTACATGATTGTTTTCGTAAAAGATTCATTAAACCTTAAATTAACTTAACGGGTGTTACAAGTTGGTATCAGAGCCTTGGTTTAAGAGATTCGAGTATGGTGGGGAGGAACCATGCTTGGACTTAAACCTTATGCTCTTGACAAAGAATAGTGTTCGGTTCGAAGCTTGATCGCAAATCCGGTAAGTACAAGTATATTAATAGTTTAGCATGCTAAAGTGTTGTAAACAACACATAAGGCTATCGTGTGATACACGTTACCTAAATTAAATGATGAAAATAGTTGACGAAATTGCGCGCGTTGACGCGTACAATAGAAAAGCCTTGTATTATGATATGGGCATTTAGTAAAGTTGACACTACTAACTTTTATGAATGTTTTAATTGGAGGAAACTCGCATTTGAAGATGACGAGGATTGAACAAATTACGGATATGATAGAGGAACGGTCTGAAGTATGACAAGAAGAGCATGCTCACCATGGACCAAAATCGCGCAACGATTGTGAATAAGTTAATGGCAAGGGGAGCCGTTAGAGCAAACATTACCAGGTGCACATTTTAAATAACCGCACAAATATTAATATGCAACAAATAAGTAGAAATTGAAAGTTGCATATGTAGATTAAAAACTTGGAAAAAACTCGAATAGAAAATGTATTCGGGATATTGTTTCCAAGAGAAACAAATAGAGGCGTTACTTACATAGGGCGTGATGTGAACACTATAAAAAGGTCGTGTATGTCATGTGTTAAATCGCTTACTCTGGCCAAGTAAGTAGTGGCATATGATACCACGAGTTTCTTATAGCAGACACATTTACATCCGATGTAGTAAGGGCGGAGTGAATGGGACTAATTAAAAAGTACCCAAATGAATCAGATAAGCAAAATATTTGATAATAATGTAAACGCACAATCGAGTGACGGAAGCGTATTACATCAAGATAATGAGCCCGAGTGAAGGGACAAACAAGCATGTAAAATGATTTAGACAAGTATTGGGAGGGAGTGTACTTACACTCGAACCCAGAAAACGCAAGCATGAAAAATGATTTAGACAAGTATTGGGAGGGAGTGTACTTACACTCGAACCCAGAAAACGCAAGCATGTAAAATGATTTAGACAAGTATTGGGAGGGGGTGTACTTACACTCGAACCCAGAAAACGCAAGCATGTAAAATGATTTAGACAAGTATTGGGAGGGAGTGTACTTACACTCGAACCCAGAAAACGCAAACATGTAAAATGATTTAGACAAGCATTGGGAGGGAGTGTACTTACACTCGAACCCGGAAAATGCAAATATGTCCCTTAACGGGTCGTTTTTGTAAAACGTCAAACTTAAAGACAAAGTCGGAATATAAAAATGAAGCGAGGTCTTAATGCACCAGAAGGGTTGCAATAATAACGACTTCGGTAAAACACCAGGTTGATGGGTAAGAATTAAACACATGCGTAAACCAAGAGACGTGAATGCGGGTAAAAAAAAATAAAAAAAAATAAAAAAAAATATCAAAGGACTTGGATTACGAGTTATGACTATAAATCTCGTATTTAGAAATTATGAATAAATATGTTCAACTATTCGAAGTCGAATGAGTTGAATAAAGAATAAAGTTGATTGTTTATAAGTGATGGATTTCACATTAATAGGTCAAACATGTTGAATACAACATAACGCCGAATGGCATAAATGAGCGCTAGCCAGATAAAAGTAGCGTTAAATGCAAGAGAATAATGAGTCCGGTATTGGGATATAACCAAATAAGAATAAATTATGGACTGTCAATATCCTGGTATGGATAATTGACAAAAGTTAAAGAGAAGATCCTAAAACTAAAACTTCGGTTTTAGTAAGAAATAATGTTTTTACAAACATAAATTCTGATAGGAATTTAAATAATAAGTATGAAAGATACAAGTCTTGACATTGATAGGCGCAAGACAATATATTCGAAAAGTGATATTTTCGAAAATGAAAGGTTGATATAAATTAAACCTGATGTGACATGATCACGGTCAAGAAATACATTGTGAAGTAGAATCACATTATAATCAAGCAAGTGGTAAAAAGAAACTGGACAAATAAGTCTAGTTAGTGAAACCGGTTAAAGTCAGCAATTCAAGTTAAGAAATTTGGTTCGCTTGTAAACGGTAAATTCGGTATAACTGAACCGAATAAATAAATTTGAAAATAGAAAGGATTGTTGCTAAAAGTGAAAGATTTCACTAGAGACCTTTAAACGGGTCAAAGTAACTGAATCATAAAGAATTCGATAGTATATGAAAGCGATGAATATCGCTAAGTTAATTAAACTAGTGGAAATAACGAGATTACGTTATTTCAAGTTGCATTATGTCATATGAGGTACGTAGATGTTATGTAACCAAAAAGATATTACCATAAATTTTCTGGTAATACTAACAATTGGGTAAAGTATGAGTAATGCTTAAGAGATTTCTCAGGTCAAATACATTGAGTTTAAAACTCCATGAACTATGTAAGAAAGGTTTCGAGGACGAAACCTCTTTAAGGGGGGTAGACTTGTAACACCCCAAAAACGGGTTTGGTAATCAAACCACGTTAATAGTAAAGACGGGTAAAATACCGTTAGTGGTAAAAATTAACCCGGTAAATATTAGGACTCAAATAAATAAACCTAATATTAATTTAAAAGAATGAAAAGAATACTTGAGAAAACAAAAGTATATAAAAAGGGCCCGAGTTAACGGGACTTAAAAGAAAAACGGATTTTAAACAAGATAAAGTAACTGGGAATAAATGACCTAGTTAGTCATAAGTCTTATAGTGATAAGACAATTTGTTAAAAACACACTACATGTAACTTGTTAAAGTATAGGGACCAAAGGTGACAAACTTGAAGCAAGTTTGTATTAAATAAAACATCTAACACCAAAACACACACTTTAAGTGTGTGTTCTGGTCGTGAATCGCAGGAGAGCCAGGGGGTTCCATGCCCAAACCCTAGCCAGCAAAAATCAAGCAATTGAGAAGCCAAATCGACTCCAAATTGAAATCTAAGCTTGGATTAGTGATCACTTCAGTGAAAAGATCATAAGGTATGTCAAAATTTCCACTTTTGTTCCAACTCAAATCTGGATGAACACATAAGAATCTGAAATTTATGGTTGCATGTTTGTTATATGGATAGAATATGAACATAGTAGTGTCTAGGAGTAAACCCTAGACAAGTATATGTTGAAATCATGCTTAGCTCAAGTCTTTGTTGATACCAAATTCATGTATGAGATGTTTTTAGGGTTTTGATTGCAAAAGAATAGTGTTATGATGTCAAAAACAAGCTTAAACTGAAAGCTGAATTCAAACGATTCTTGATCAGAATTTACAGCCGATTTGTATTGGCTGTAACCTGGAAAAAACCTGATAAAATCATGTGTTTCTTGAGTCTAAAATGTAATTCCAGGAAATATCTTTAAAACCCCACTGAAATCGCATTTTTTCGACGAAAATTGAGCGTTTTATGAATTTTTCCGTATCAAAGGTTCAAGCTGCGTTTTCTGGCAGAATTTGCAGCCCATTACGAATGTCATAACTCAATTTAGGAATTGAGTTATGATCTCAAATTTGTACTGTAGAAAGTGCTAAGTGATTAGAAAAATCGCCAATTGGAATTTCGTCAATCGGATAAACGAGGAATTTTAAAGGAATTTTTCCGTAAGCTGCAGTCAGAAGTGACGAATCTGATTGCAGCTTAGTAAATGAATTTTCAAGAATTTTTGGTAAAGAGTTAGATCTTGAAATTTTAACTCAAGGGCTAACCCTCCGAGAGGTACGCCACATAAAAAGATCATAATTTTTGAAGACTTGTAAATAGGTTAAACATTTGAAGACTTGTAAATAGGTTAAACAAGTCACCAAAAACAACCAATTTTCATTGATATGAAATGCCTAAATGAAATCGCGGCTTACTAGTTAGTATGTAAAAATTGATTTTTTGTTAAGAGTTCGGATGAAATATGCCTAAGTGAGTTCAATGAACCAAATGTGCATATGAATATGTTGGTAAGTCAATTGACTTTTAAAAGTCAAACTAACCAATGATAAAGTCAAATAGTAGTTTCGACATAGAAAATACGTGAGGTGGAATAGTCGTGAATTGAAATGACTAATCTAACCACCTTGTGAATGATGATAGTTTGTCGCCTAACGAGCTAGGTGGAGGCTTGGGAAAGAAGCGGTCAAACGAATCAAGCACGAGAAGAAAAGCATATTCGGATGCGAGGTAAGTGGAGCTTACGCCCCTTTACATTGCTTGCAAAATTACTTAATTTCAAGTATTGCATATGAATGCTACTAAGTGTTGGTATACAATGTTCCGACACGATTCAATGAGAGTCGGAACAAGGGAAAATGGTAAGAAATCATGAATCATGGTAAAAGGAGTAAAAAGGTAAATTAGTCATGTAATGACGAACAAATAAAAACGGTTTTAAGTAAAACAAGTTAAAGGAAAACCGGGTTAGGTTTAAAGGGATGAAATGGTAACTAAGTAACATCTCATATGGATAAATGGCAAATTAGACTAAATGGGTCAAATGGTGTTGTTAGCACCATTTGACAATTACATTTGACAATCGCTTGTTGAGTTTTGTAATCACAGGAAATAACATAAGTATGCGTTGCTTAAACTAGAAAGATTTAAAGCAAAAGTTATGTAAACGGGTCAATACCTTGACCCGAGCCAGGTACGTTTAAATAAGCTTTTGGTTAAACATACAATTTTTGGTCAAATATTTAGCGAAAGTCCTTCGTCGTATAGTGATTCATATTCGTGGGTCAAATGCTCAAAAACGGTCATTTGCGTAAAATGATCAACCAATGGGTAAATTTGGGAAAAAGGGATTCATTATGTTAAATCCGCCACAAAATAGTTGTGGTGGAATATTTGTAGTTAATTAGACATGGACTTTTGTGGCGTCAAAAGAAAAGCACAAGTTCTAGACTAAAATGCGTAAATACCTCAAACGGGTCAAAATAAGCATATGGGTGAAATGGATTAAAGAAGGTATATAATTCTATAATCGGAACCTAATATGTTAGAAATTATTGAATTTAATAGGTTTGTGAGAAATAAGGGTCGAACAAACTTGTATGTTCGATAAAATCACAAACGGGTCAAATTTTGGTAAAAGAGTATTAAGCCGAAGACTTAAAAGTCTTAAATTTTATCAAGCCGGATATCGGATTTTAACACTATATGATGGAGAATCAAATTTTAAACATGCAGGAAGAAACGGTAAGTCAAACGGATAAGCGGTTTGAAAGATACGAAAGATTTCGTGTCAAATTACGGCAAAATGGAAAAGTTGCATACAGGGCCCACCGTAACTTACGGTGCCACCGTAAGTTACGGTGGAGCTGATATGGTTACGGTGGTAACCTACTGTTGTACGGTAGAAGAGTATGAACTCAGGGGCCACCGTAACTTACGGTGCCACCGTAAGTTACGGTGGAGATTATTTTCAAGTCCTTGTTTTTCTTTTCAACATCAATTGTTTCCCGTACTCGTTTGGACATGATTTAAACCCCGTAAGACTAAAGCATTTCATGTTTATGAGATGTAGGTACACCTTGGGATGCCGGAAGACGATCAAGCTCAACGAAGAACCGAACACACTATAGATACACGCTTCCGCACTTTGCTATGTTGTAAATTTTAAACAACGAATTCAACCACGTGATGTAGAATAACTTATGATTTGTAAAAGTTTTAGTAAACCCGTATTTCCGATGTATATGTAATTGTAATTACATGATTGTTTTCGTAAAAGATTCATTAAACCTTAAATTAACTTAACGGGTGTTACAGGTTCTGGGTCGAACTGAGGGAAAAAGGTATAAGGATTATTTAGGAGGTTTTGAAATTGCCTGTCGTTGGTCCACCACTCGTCCATTTCTCCTAAAGGTTGAGTATGGATCAGAGGGTCTGGAATGGCCGGTTCCAAGTTTACTGGAAGTTAGGTTTCAGCAGGATAAGGGAAGAGGTTTTCATTGATAGGCCTAAGGATATCACAATTTGCCAGTATGCGATCTAGTTCCTCCTGAAGTGGTAATTCCTCTGCTTGTTTAGAACTTTCCCCAATTTCTATTTCTACTTGTCTAAAACTTTCCCCCATCTCGATCCCTTTTCCTTTATCCATGGGATTTTGTATCTTGGGAATTCTCCTAGTCGCTGGTTTCCTTCTGCGCACACGCCTCCAGCCCACAAATCTTCTTCTTTTCTTTGGCTTTGATTTCTCCGGAGGTGGAGCTTGGAATTCCATAGGTTCCTCCACATCGGCCAAGTAACCAGTAAAGTCTCTGGAAACTTCCACTTTCACCGGATAAAGATTGAGATTCTCAAGGGCTTCAGATAATTCATTCATGCTGTTTAGCATTTATGAAGAAATACACAAAATTCTAGGTTAAAAGTTTGTAACTTAAATTTTCACATAAGCCCAAAATGGCAATCAGAAGTTTATTATTAATTAAATATATAATAAACCATTTTATTGAAACAAAATATTTATTTATAGTACAACTAAAATATTAAAGTTTCTGGCTTAAATATAGGTGTTAATACTGGGTCGGGGTGTTGGCAATTTAAAGGTTAGCATTTACTGCTACGGTGGCTAACATGTAGAGATTTGCTCATTGTTCATCTAACTCATCTTCCCATGGTGGGTTATCACTTATTCCCTGAGCCTCTTTAATTATCACTTCTTTTGTTTGTAATTTCCTTATTTTCTCTTGACTTTTTCTAATAATCAAACTTCTTTTATTTGGGGTAAGTGGTTTCTCATATTGTGTCTTACGAACAAATATTCCCTCCTCAGTATCTGCTGAGTATCTAGAGGAATTTGATTGGGATGAAGTTCCCTTATCTTTCGGTAAACTATCTAATTTAAGATAGATATCCGACGAATGACAAAGTGCAATACTTAAACATCCATCGAATTCACGACGAATGACAAAGTATAACCCTAATTTGAGCAGCACTTAAACATTCATCGGATAGTTTCAATCGATCGGACATTGAATCGTAGCAGCGATCGAGTTAATACCCTGTATCATAGCAGCACCTCACTATTTTGAAAGTGAATTTCGAATTATAGCAGTAGAATTTCGTTTTTGAAAGTTTTCGTCGACACCAGTGAACTGCCCATGGACATTTCTATTTATAGCTGGAATTTGGCTCTCACGCGGCCCACGTGAACTTTTTCCCGACCTTTACGCGGCCCGCGTGGCCACCTATTCTACGTGTAGGTTTGCTGGGTCACGCGTAGGGTTGCCAGATGAATGCCAGGTGGATCTGGAACGCTTATCCGGTCAACACCACATTGACGCGGCCCGCGTCAACTTAAGCTTGACCTTTACGCGGCCCACCTGAATACCAGATTTCTTGTTTTCTTGGTTTTTAATTTGGTTTGGGGTTTCAGGGGTCCGAGTTTTCGCTTACGGGTCAATTTGGGACATTTTTTAGAGTCCTTACATATGGTGTATATGGTGTTACATAGTGTTATACGGTGTTATATGATGTTATATAGTGTTATATGATGGATGTATAGTGTTATATATTTCTTGTAGCAGTATTTTTTAGAGTGTCCGGATTTTAGAATAAGTTTAAAATTGAATCGCTAGAATTTAGGAGTGAATCGCTAGAATTTAGGAGATGTTACCTAATTTGAGACATATACAAAGACAGTATTACCCCTACAGTTTTCAAATCAGTCCAAATAATTAAAACACAATTTATAATTTGGTCCATATTGATCTCAACCATTAAATCAAAGATTTAATGGTTTAAAACATTTCTTACACTTCTCACACTTTAGACACTTTGTACACTATCCCTACTATATATATATATATAGGGAGCCGCTAAAATAAAAACCACCTCCAGTTGTAAGAACCGTGAGAACCACTTTCCACCAATCAAATTATGCCAACCAAAAGGGTAGTTTGGTCATTTACCCCAAATGTCTAATCTCTCTCCCTCCCTCTTTATTAATTGTAGCAGGTATTAAATTCAAATGATTCTCTTTTATCTCTTCTTTTATCTCTCCTCTCTCTATTAAATTCAAATGATTCTCACCATTTTCATCTCTGTCATCGAGAAACCACTCAAAACATGCAACCCTCCCAAAACTCTCATCCACTCCTTTCATCAACCCCGTTTCCGACGACAACCACCAGCCAAAATGTCACACCCCCAAAATCCACCATGTGGAGTAACACTGCTTGGAGGCGTGACGTGACCAGGATCGAGCCACCAATCATATTGAACATCGTAATTAAGTAAATAAGACCAACCACAATACGATTGGTGACCAAAGCTAGTTAACCATGTTTAGTTTAAACAGCGGAAGCATAAAAGTAAATCCAAAAGCATAAATCCATAGTTTATAAGTTAAAGTTCAAAACGCAAGTTTAATAAGTTCATAAGGATTTAAATGATAAGCACGGAACATAACAGTCCGTACACCACAACGACTCCTTCCTCGTGCAAGCTCCAGCGTTTAGCGACCTGTAAGGCATGTAACAACGAGTCAACAACAAAGTTGAGTGAGTTCACGTTTGGTTGTTTAGTTTTTAAGTTGTTTCTGAAAAACGTGGTTTGACTTTCGTTGGCTTAATTGTCGTGGGGTTTACCCCGTAGTTGAAAGTATGTTTAACCAGTTCCTTTTTTTTCATTACCCAAACCATAACCATAATCAGTGGGGGCTTTCCCCGTGTGAACTACTAGACCATACATATCGACAACTGACGAACAATAGTTGTGCCCTACATCAGTGTCTATCATCACTGACAGTTTGCCATAGTCCATTAGTACACGCCCGTCCGAACGGCACGGTGTGAGGTTTGTTAAACCTAATAGCGCTATTAACTAATGACCCGCTCGCCATTGGCCTCGGCGATTAAGTCGATATAAATTGAGGAACTTCATGATAGAGTTTTGTCTAGCTAGTTTTAAGGTTGTTGTCCTGCACCAGGAGGACGAACGTACGTATTCTGCACCAGGAGAATTCGTAGGATTAATAATGGCATCCTATCTATGGAGGATGGCCGTACATATCTTCCCAAGGGGATATGTAGATTTAGTTTTAAATTCTTTAACCCATTCCCAAACCACCGGGAATCCCATGCCTTGTAGAAAGTGTGAACTCACCTCGGTTTGCTCGGTTAGATTCTCAAATATAGCTAACAGTCAAGGTCGGTCAATCACGTCCTAGTATGATTTACCAGTTAGTCATTTAGTGATTTTCAAATAGAGCACAAAGTTTCTACACATATCTATCACATAGCATGCATTACTTTAACTGTTTATGCCCATATATACTTCCCATCCATTCCCCACTCATAAGCAAATATACGATAGTGCACGTAACACATATAACATGTTAGATCATTCACAGATAGTATACTCGACATTTAGACACGCAAATCACAACTTATGTCATTTCCGCATTAATATTCAAAACCGGGCTGTTTTCGGACAGTTTAATAAAATAGTTAAATTATTCCAAAAATTCCCAAATTTTTACATAATGTCTAAAACGTTCCAAATTTTATTGTGTAAAAATATCGGGGTCCGGTTCATTACCAATATTTTATAAAAATTCATTTTCCGGACTGAACTCAGATTTATATTTTTCTGACCACAGTCCATGGGATAATTTATTTAAAATTCATCGAGCGTCCGATTTACGAAATTCCAGTGGGGTAATTACAAATACATCGGTGGTCATCTACAGTACAAGTTTCATGATCCAACTCTACACCGAACCCAAGTTATGACAGAAAAAAAAACACATATTTTCAGCAGAAAAATGCAGCTCTAGCTGCTGTTACGAAATGACACTTTAAAAATAGTAAACGAAGTCCAAAAATTACGATTCCGGTGCCATTAGAACCGTATTTCATAATAACACGTTTTAGACTCAAAATATCAGTTTTTCGTAGAGTTTATGACCTGTTTACAGCCAACTTCAGTTGGCTGTAAAACTTGGACAGATTCTGTTTTCATTCTTTAATCTTCTACGACGTGTTCGATTGATTCCGTTAGCATGATTAGTGGTCATAACAACATCAAACATCAATATTAACAAGTAACTCAGCAAGAATCAGCAAGAATCATAACAACATCATTCTAACATCATTTACACACATAACTTATCTTCTTTATCCAACTTATTCATCTTTTGTCCAAGACTTTATGTTATGTTCTTTAGTGTTTCAATTTTCAGCCATTAAATCAACTATTAACCACTTAAATCAAGAACAAGAGAGTGTTTAGCATCACTTACAACTAGCTCAAGGCTAAGGAAGAATCGAAGCGAAAACTAGGTGGTTAATAGCGTTGTAGAGAGGTCCTTGCGATTCCGTAAACACCGGGTCTCCTCATATGTGACCCTTCACCTTTGGTTGTATGTAAAAGGCCTTGATCAAAATTGAAAAGTGATGGTGGGTGTGTGTATATGTTCAGCCGATTGCAAGAGAGGAGGGAAGGATAATGAAATTTTTTTGAAGTGTGGAAATGTATGAGAATTCTTATCCCTTAGGCTTATTTATGGACCAACATTTACAAATAACCCTTAGGTCATGTGTAATCTTGATATGGGACATTATCAAATAAAATATTCACAATTGTAAGAAGTGTGTTCCCTATGAGGGACTGATTGGTCAAGGGGGGTGGGGTTTATGGTTTGTTTTGAATGATATAGTTAGTGTTTAGTTAATTTAGTTAGGTATCTAAATTAGTGTAATAGCGTGTTATGTAATATAACGGGTGTTAGGGTATTCGGGGACCCTAACTGGCTCAGAAAAGTATAAATAATGTGTTTGACAATATTCTTGTGTTTCAGGTAAAGTTCGGTTGTTCGGTTTGACACTGTTCCGTTAAAGTGCTTAATTAATTCGTAAGGTGTCCTACATATATATCTTTGCAACGTTTTTAATTTTCAACACTCAGGAAAATATAACGGACTATTTAGTGACCTTTCTGTACACTATTATTATATTAACAAGTACATGTAAGTATAACACAGTAAGTCAGAGAGCAGTTAAATGATTCAGCACAGTCATCAAGCACTTTATTTATCATTAATAAACTGTACGGTTACATGTAAATTTGAGGGTTGTCACATTCTCCCCCTGTTAAGAGAATTTCGTCCCGAAATTTAGCGCGTGGTTACTGAGGAAGCTAGTTAAGTTGCGTTGTTTTCCTGATTTTCCTGGGGTGTCACATTATCCCCCCGTTGATTTGGAATTTCGTCCCGAAATTCTGCAGTAGCTTCAGCCTCAGTAGTGGTTGTGTTTTTCTTAAACAGTTGGGGATACTTGAGTTTCATTTGGTCTTCTCGTTCCCAGGTATACTCTGGGCCACGACGAGCATTCCAACGAACTCGGACCAGAGGTATCTTGGTATGCTTGAGGATCTTAACATCTCGATCCGTAATCTCTACTGGTTCCTCGACGAATCGCAGCTGGTCGTCGATAGTGAGTTCCTTGAGAGGAACTATGAGGGTCTCATCTGACAGACACTTCTTCAGATTCGACACATGGAATACGTCGTGAACTCCGCTGAGTTCTTCGGGTAGATTCAACCTGTAGGCGACTTTGCCAATTTTCTCGGTGACTTCGAATGGTCCGACATAACGCGGATTGAGTTTGCCTCGTTTGCCAAAGCGGACTACACCTTTCCAAGGTGAGACTTTGAGTAGCACTCGATCCCCAACCTGGAGCTCGAGTGGTTTTCTTCCCTTATCAGCATAGCTTTTCTGACGGTCATGAGCTGCCGCCATTAGCTGTCGTATTTGAGCAATTATCTCGGTGATATCTACCACAAGTTCTGGGCCAGTGATTTGGCTGTCACCAACTTCTGCCCAACAGAGAGGTGATCGGCATTTGCGTCCGTACAATGCCTCAAACGGAGCAGCCTGGATGCTGGTGTAGTAGTTGTTGTTATATGAGAACTCCACTAGCGGGAGGTGCTTTTCCCAGCCATTACCAAAATCGATTACACATGCCCTAAGCATGTCTTCAAGGGTTTGGATGGTGCGTTCAGATTGCCCATCCGTCTGTGGGTGATAAGCGGTGCTCATATCTAAACGTGAGCCAAAAGACTTGTGCATTGCTTGCCACAGTTCAGAAGTAAAACGCGCGTCACGATCAGATATAATAGAGGTTGGCACTCCGTGCCTTGACACTACTTCCTTTAGATAAATGTCTGCAAGAGTAGAAAACTTATCCGTTTCTTTGATGGCCAGAAAATGTGCAGACTTGGTCAGTCGATCTACGATCACCCAAATGGTATCGTTTCCGCTTTGAGATCTAGGCAGGCCAGTAACGAAATCCATGGAAATTTGCTCCCATTTCCATTTAGGTATCTCTGGTTGTTGAAGTAGGCCTGATGGTTTCTGATATTCAGTCTTGACTCTCGCACAAGTCAAGTACTTACTGACGTAGGTTGCTATGTGGGCTTCATGCCAGGCCACCAATACGTAGTCTTGAGGTCGTGGTACATTTTATCCGAACCAGGATGTACCGAATAACGAGACTTGTGTGCTTCATCCATCACAAGCTCGCGTAAGTTTCCATAAAGTGGAACCCAGATGCGCCCTGTTACATAGTAAGCGTCGTCTTCCTTTTGTTCTAGCCGCTGCCTCGATCCTCGTAGGGATTCAGCCCTGATGTTCTCTGCTTTCAATGCTTCAACCTGAGCATCACGAATCTAAGCGGGAAGGTTAGACTGGATGGTAAGTTGTAAAGCACGTACACGCTTAGGTAGGGTATCCTTTCGACTGAGGGCGTCGGCCACAACATTGGCTTTGCCCGGATGATATTTGATAGCGCATTCATAATCGTTCAAGAGCTCGACCCATCGGCGCTGACGCATGTTTAACTCCTTTTGCTTGAAGATATGCTCGAGACTCCTGTGATCGATGTAAATGGTGCACTTGGTACCGTACAGGTAATGTCTCCATATCTTAAGTGCGAAAACAACTGCTCCCAGCTCCAGATCGTGGGTAGTGTAATTTCTTTCGTGAACCTTGAGTTGGCGTGATGCGTAGGCAATGACCTTGTCACGTTGCATCAACACGCAACCAAGTCCTTGGATGGAAGCATCACAGTAAACCACAAAATCATTTGTGCCCTCAGGCAATGAGAGGATAGGCGCGCTACAAAGTCTATCCTTCAAGTGCTGAAATGCGGACTCCTGTGCATCACCCCAATGATAGGTGACACCCTTCTGAGTCAGGGAAGTGAGAGGTTGCGCAATCTTTGAGAAATCCTTGATAAACATTCTGTAATATCCTGCCAAACCCAAGAATTGGCGGATCTCTGTTGGTGTGTGGGGTGCAGGCCAATTCTTGATTGATTCAACCTTAGATGGATCCACATGAATTCCATCCTTGTTTACCACATGGCCTAGAAAGTGGACTTCGCGAAGCCAGAAGTCACATTTCGAAAACTTGGCATACAACTGCTCTTTTCGAAGAAGTTCCAACATAAGTCGTAGATGCTGCTCGTGTTCCTCCTGACTCTTAGAATAGATCAGGATATCATCGATGAACACAATAACGAACTTATCCAGGTAAGGATTGCACACTCGGTTCATGAGATCCATGAAGACCGCTGGTGCATTCGTCAGCCCGAATGGCATAACCAGAAACTCGTAATGGCCGTAACGAGTTCTGAATGTTGTTTTGGAGACGTCCTCCTCTCGGACTCTCAGCTGATGGTATCCCGATGTCAAATCAATCTTAGAGTAATAGCTCGACCCTTGCAGCTGGTCGAATAAGTCGTCAATACGTGGAAGAGGATAACGATTCTTCACAGTCACCTTGTTAAGCTCGCGATAGTCAATACACATTCTGAAAGTATAATCTTTCTTCTTTACGAACAAGACTGGAGCTCCCCAGGGCGAAGAGCTAGGACGTATGAAACCCTTTTCCAAGAGTTCTTGTAGTTGTGAGGACAGTTCTTCGAGTTCTGATGGAGCTAGACGATATGGTGCTCGGGCTATGGGCGCTGCTCCAGGAGCTAGCTCGATTTGAAACTCAACTTGGCGATGAGGTGGAAGACCAGGTAATTCCTCAGGAAATACCTCGGGAAAATCACGCACAATAGGGATGTTTTCAATTCTCTTCTCTTCTGTTGATGTGTCAGTAACGAGTGCTAAAATGGCAGTGTGGCCCCTTCGCAAACACTTCTGGGCCTTAAGGAAAGAGATGATGCCTTCGACAGCACCACTCTTGTCGCCATGAATCACGAGGGGTTCCTCACCAGAACGAGGAATGCGGACGATTTTCTCCTTGCAAACAACCTCCGCTTGATGATGAGATAGCCAATCCATCCCAATAACGACGTCGAAACTACCAAGTGTGATAGGAATAAGATCGATAGAGAAAGTCTGACCAGCTAAGACGAGGTTACAACCTTTAACTACGTGCGTGGCCTCAAGGCTTTTACCGTTAGCTAGTTCTACCGTGTGTTTGGTGTTCAGAAGTGTTGGAGTGCGCTTAAGCATTTGGCTAACTTTTAAGGACACATAACTAGTATCGGCACCCGAATCGAATAAAACAGTAACAAAGAAGTCATCCAGAAGAAACTTACCCATCACAACGTTGGGATCGTTCCTTGCTTCTCCCTGACCAATCACGAACACCCGACCTTGGGCGCCATTGCCATTATTGTTACCTCCATTATTGCCTCCATTGTTGTTTCCATTGTGGTTCCCGTTTCTTTGGTTGTTGTTCTGGTTTTGGTTCAGCTGGGGGCAGTTCCTCTTAAAGTGGCCTTCAGCGCCACACTGAAAGCATCCTTTATTTCTCTGCTGATGTTGCTGCTGGTGGTTCTGTGGGGCTTGTTGTTGTTGTTGGCGATTCTGATTTGTTGGTCGGGCGCTCCTGTAATCCTTTGCTTCATGACCAAACTTGTTACACCTCAGGCAACGACCTTTGTTGCACTGCCCGCTGTGATGTTTGTTGCACCGGTTGCACTTGGGGTGGTTCCCTTGGTGTCCACCCTGTCCTTGGTTACCAGAAGATTGCTGACCAGGACTCTGGTAGTCATCAGTCTTTCGCTGCTGAGACTGAACTGAAGTAGAACCCTTTCCGGAGTTCCCATCCCATTTTCGCTTGTTGTCGGTAGGTGCATCAGAAGTAGCTGTGGCACTGATTCGTTTGGGCAGCCTGTTTTGCTCCACCGCCTGGTCAGTGAGTCGATGGGCCAACTTGGTGATTTGCTGTATGGTACCCAGGTTGGCTGAAGTTACGTGACTTTGAATCTCTGGTACAAGGCCCTTGAGGTACAGCTCAATACGTTTGATGGGAGGGTCCACCATGGTAGGACACAGGATGGCCAGTTCATTTGACCTCTTAGTATACGCCTCAATCTCAGACCCCGTCATTTTCAGATTGTAAAATTCCACCTCTAGCTTGTGGATGTCATCCCGACTACAGTACTCCTCATTGATCAGCTCTTTGAAACCATTCCAGGGAGTGGCATTAGCAACTGCCAGTCCTAGTAGTTGAACCTGTGCCTTCCACCAGGTTAACGCAGCTCCTTCAAGTGTTCCGGTAGCATATTTCACCCTACGGTCTTCGGGGCATTCTCACATCTCGAAAACAGACTCAAGCTTTTCAAACCAGTGAAGAAGGCCCACCACTCCTTCGGTGCCACTGAAAGTGGTAGGTCGGCAGTCCATGAACGTCTTGAACGTGCACACAGGAGGTTGAGCATGTTGACCTCCTGCAGGGTTAGCTGCGAGTGCCTCAGCGACTCGTTCGTTGATCAAAGCCGTCAACTGGGCTTGAGTGAGGTTGATACGTCCTCCGCATCCGCTCATGATCTTCATAATGAAGCAACGTAAGTGAGAAAAGTGTCACGAAGGTGCATAAGTGTGGGACGACAATAGAGAGTAAGCACACAAGGTTCAAATAGAAATTATCACATTATCTAATGCACAGTGAGAACTACCTAACCGACAATATACATAAATCATACCACTTATGGTGTCGAGTCTTGCACGTGGAGCGAAGCGTCGTTGTGGATCGTTGAGCACTGTACTGGTTATAGTCTGGTTTTATCAAAAACTTTTCCCTTTTTAAAACCAAGTTCACTATAACCAATGGCTCTGATACCAATCTGTCACACCCCCAAAATCCACCATGCGGAGTACCACCGCTTGGAGGCGTGACGTGACCAGGATCGAGCCACCAATCATATTGAACATCGTAATTAAGTAAATAAGACCAACCACAATACGATTGGTGACCAAAGCTAGTTAACCATGTTTAGTTTAAACAGCGGAAGCATAAAAGTAAATCCAAAAGCATAAGTCCATAGTTTATAAGTTAAAGTTCAAAACGCAAGTTTAATAAGTTCATAAGGATTTAAATGATAAGCACGGAACATAACAGTCCGTACACCACAACGACTCCTTCCTCGTGCAAGCTCCAGCGTTTAGCGACCTGTAAGGCATGTAACAACGAGTCAAAAACAAAGTTGAGTGAGTTCACGTTTGGTTGGTTAGTTTTTAAGTTGTTTCTGAAAAACGTGGTTTGACTTTCGTTGGCTTAATTGTTGTGGGGTTTACCCCATAGTTGAAAGTATGTTTAACCAGTTCCTTTTTTTTTTCATTACCCAAACCATAACCATAATCAGTGGGGGCTTTCCCCGTGTGAACTACTAGACCATACATATCGACAACTGACGAACAATAGTTGTGCCCTACATCAGTGTCTATCATCACTGACAGTTTGCCATAGTCCATTAGTACACGCCCATCCGAATGGCACGGTGTGAGGTTTGTTAAACCTAATAGCGCTATTAACTAATGACCCGCTCGCCATTGGCCTCGGCGATTAAGTCGATATAAATTGAGGGACTTCATGATAGAGTTTTGTCTAGCTAGTTTTAAGGTTGTTGTCCTGCACCAGGAGGACGAACGTACGTATTCTGCACCAGGAGAATTCGTAGGATTAATAATGGCATCCTATCTATGGAGGATGGTCGTACATATCTTCCCAATGGGATATGTAGATTTAGTTTTAAATTCTTTAACCCATTCCCAAACCACCGGGAATCCCATGCCTTGTAGAAAGTGTGAACTCACCTCGGTTTGCTCGGTTAGATTCTCAAATATAGCTAACAGTCAAGGTCGGTCAATCACGTCCTAGTATGATTTACCAGTTAGTCATTTAGTGATTTTCAAATAGAGCACAAAGTTTCTACACGTATCTATCACATAGCATGCATTACTTTAACTGTTTATGCCCATATATACTTCCCATCCATTCCCCACTCATAAGCAAACATACGATAGTGCACGTAACACATATAACATGTTAGATCATTCACAGATAGTATACTCGACATTTAGACACGCAAATCACAACTTATGTCATTTCCGCATTAATATTCAAAACCGGGCTGTTTTCGGACAGTTTAATAAAATAGTTAAATTATTCCAAAAATTCCCAAACTTTTACAGAATGTCTTAAACGTTCCAAATTTTATTGTGTAAAAATATCGGGGTCTGGTTCATTACCAATATTTTATAAAAATTCATTTTCCGGACTGAACTCAGATTTATATTTTTCTGACCACAGTCCACGGGATAATTTATTTAAAATTCATCGGGCGTCCGATTTACGAAATTCCAGTGGGGTAATTACAAATACATCGGTGGTCATCTACAGTACAAGTTTCATGATCCAACTCTACACCGAACCCAAGTTATGACAGAAAAAAAACACATATTTTCAGCAGAAAAATGCAGCTCTAGCTGCTGTTACGAAATGACACTTTAAAAATAGTAAACGAAGTCCGAAAATTACGATTCCGGTGCCATTAGAACCGTATTTCATAATAACACGTTTTAGACTCAAAATATCAGTTTTTTGTAGAGTTTATAACCTGTTTACAGCCAACTGAAGTTGGCTGTAAAACTTGGACAGATTCTGTTTTCATTCTTTAATCTTCTACGACATGTTCGATTGATTCTGTTAGCATGATTAGTGGTCATAACAACATCAAACATCAATATTAACAAGTAACTCAGCAAGAATCAGCAAGAATCATAACAACATCATTCGAACATCATTTACACACATAACTTATCTTCTTTATCCAACTTATTCATCTTTTGTCCAAGACTTTATGTTAGGTTCTTTAGTGTTTCAATTTTCAGCCATTAAATCAACTATTAACCATTTAAATCAAGAACAAGAGAGTGTTTAGCATCACTTACAACTAGCTCAAGGCTAAGGAAGAATCGAAGCGAAAACTAGGTGGTTAATAGCGTTGTAGAGAGGTCCTTGCGATTCCGTAAACACCGGGTCTCCTCGTATGTGACCCTTCACCTTTGGTTGTATGTAAAAGGCCTTGATCAAAATTGAAAAGTGATGGTGGGTGTGTGTATATGTTCAGCCGATTGCAAGAGAGGAGGGAAGGAGAATGAAATTTTTTTGAAGTGTGGAAATGTATGAGAATTCTTATCCCTTAGGCTTATTTATGGACCAACATTTACAAATAACCCTTAGGTAATGTGTAATCTTGATATGGGACATTATCAAATAAAATATTCACAATTGTAAGAAGTGTGTTCCCTATGAGGGACCGATTGGTCAAGGGGGGGTGGGGTTTATGGTTTGTTTTGAATGATATAGTTAGTGTTTAGTTAATTTAGTTAGGTATCTAAATTAGTGTAATAGTGTGTTATGTAATATAACGGGTGTTAGGGTATTCGGGGACCCTAACTGGCTCAGAAAAGTATAAATAATGTGTTTGACAATATTCTTGTGTTTCAGGTAAAGTCCGGTTGTTCGGTTTGACACTGTTCCGTTAAAGTGCTTAATTAATTCGTAAGGTGTCCTACATATATATCTTTGCAACGTTTTTAATTTTCAACACTCAGGAAAATATAACGGACTATTTAGTGACCTTTCTGTACACTATTAGTATATTAACAAGTACATGTAAGTATAACACAGTAAGTCAGAGAGCAGTTAAATGATTCAGCACAGTCATCAAGCACTTTATTTATCATTAATAAACTGTATGGTTACATGTAAATTTGAGGGTTGTCACACAAAACACCCCCCCCCCTCCGTCTGAACAGTAATCGCTGGCCACCCAACTGTGGTGGCGGCGCGTGATGTCGTTCTGATCGGCGACTGGTGGAGCAAGTTCTGTTCCGGCGGCTCTCCGTTCCGTCGACAACCACCAGCAACAACCACCCCTCACCTCCCTTTTTCATATGCACAACACACCCCCCCCCTTTGATGACGTCCCTGGCGGTGGGTACCAGAAAGAGAGGTGGAGAGAGAGGCTGAGCATAGAGATAGTCGGAGAGCCGACGTCGCCGGCGACGTCAACGACGACCAACGCCGTTAACGGGGCGGGGTTGTGGTGGCGGTGGGTTCTGACGGGGACGGCGGTGAGGGTTTGAGCAATGACGTGCCCTGTGTTTGGTGGTGGTTTTGATGATGCAGGTGATTTTGTTGTTGATTTTTGGTTCTGATCTTGTTTCCCTGTTTTTTTATGTTGATTTTGGTTCTGATCTTGTGGGGAGGTGGTGGTCAGTAGCGTGATTTTTTGATGGGTGTTCTTGAATTTTTTATTTTGAATCTGTGATGGGGTTTCGTACAACTTGATTATGATTTTGGTGGTTGTTCTTGAATTTTTTATTTTGATGGGTGTTCTTAAATTTTTTGGGCTGATTTTGAAATTTTGTGGTAGTTGATAGGGTTTGATCTGTTAAAAAAATGGCTTTCTGGTGCTTTTTTGAATCTTTGATGATAGGGTTTTGATTTTTTGGCAGTTGATATGTGTTTCTCTCTCTATGAAAAATGGTGGGTGTTTGATTAGTGTTCTTGATTCTATGGTGATTTTGAACAGTAAACTATGTGGGTTTGATGTGTTGAATCTGATGGTTTTTTTATATGATCGATTGGGTGGCGATGATGCAAAAAAAAAAAAAAAAAAAAAACGTAGATTTTGATGACGATGGCGCGGCAAGGACGACGGAGGGTTGGTTTTTGAACCTGCAACCCCACTTTGCAGCCGCTTTGATAATCGGAAAATCTGAGCCAAACCGCGTTTTTTTTTTCGAGATACACTTTGTTTTGATGTTGTTGGTTTTTTATATTTTTTTCCCTAGTCGATGACGATAACAATCTATCTGAGACACCTACCGAGTTTGCGTTTTCTGGGTGCGTTCGTGTTGAGTCAAAAAGTTTTTGTAAAAAAAAATGTTAAACCGTAAACTTTTTAACGTAAAACGTAAACTTTTTTAACGTAAAACGTAAAAACAAAAAAAAATTTAACGTAAAATCGTAAAACGTAAAACGTAAAAAGTTTTACGAAAAACGTAAAAAGTTTTACCTAAAACGTAAAAAGTTTAATGTAAATCGTAAAACGTAAAAAGTTTAACGTAAAACGTAAAAAGTATAACGTAAAAAGTTTTACGTAAAACGTAAAAAATAAAACGTAAAAAGTTTTACGACGTTAAAAAAACGTAAAACATAAAAAGTTTTACGTAAAACGTAAAAAGTAAAAAATTTAACGTAAAAAACGCCGCTTGAAAAAGCCGAGCGTAAAACGTAATTTTTTTTAACGTAAAACGTAAATTTTTTAACGTAAAAAAGTAAATTTTTAACGTAAAAACGGCGTGAAAAAACGTCGTGAAAGAACGGCGTGAAAAAACGGCGAGTTAAAAATGGAGCGTAAAAACGGCGTTAAAAAAACGGCGTGAAAAAAACGACATTAAAAAAAGGCGTAAAAAACGGCGTAAAAACGACGTTAAAAAAACGGCGTAAAAACGACGTTTAAAACGGCATAAAAACGACGTTAAAAAAACGGCGTGAAAAAACGACGCCTGAAAAAGCCGGGCGTAAAAATGGCGTGAAAAAACGGCGCGTTAAAAATGGAGCGTAAAAACATGGCACAAAACGGCGCGTTAAAACGGTTCGTTAAAAACGTTTTTTTAAACAAATCTTGAAAAAAATTATCAAAAAATCTGATTTAAAAAAATTCTTTAACAAAAAAAATATGTTTTTTAATAAAAAATAATTAATGCAATATGACAAAAAAAGCAATAAAAAATAATATATATAAAAAGACAAAAGAAACAAATTTACTTAAATGCCCTTTAACAATAAAATATTAAAAACATAATAAGACAAAAAGAATTTTATAATAGTTTTTATTACTTTTAATCTCATCCATCCATCCTAAAGATCTAATGGTTAGAAAGTGGTTCTCGTGGTTTTTACAACTGGGGGTGGTTTTCATTTTAGCGATCCCCTATATATATATATATATATATAGAGAGAGAGAGAGAGAGAAGTGGTTCAAAATAAAAAAAAATGTTGTAATGATGTGTTAATGTTTTTCGCTGTTTTTAGGTATTCTTATTGGTTGTTTTTGAAGGATAATGTTTTTCTAAGGTATCACCTGAGTAGACACGTTTTTAATGGTTTTATATCTCCTTATTATGAATGGTCTTAGAGATCGATGTATTGGTCTAGGAAGTGTGGGAACTCTAGTAAACAATCTACGTGTAAAATTAAAGGTAATAGGGAATTAGCGGACAACGATGGAAGTTTGGTTTGAAATTTGAACAGAAGTAGTAGATAAAGCTACTATCTGATTATTTATTCTTTTTAGCCTACAACGATTGACATCTATGGGTATTTGGACTATGGCTTAGATTTTTTTGTTCATTTTTGGTCTCCCAAAATAGTTGGACCCTCGCTACTTGTTATTGTGCCTCGAAACCTACGCCCCAACGATCCATTTTCTCACTCACGCTCATGAGCCTCCAAGGGGAAACCAACCCATGGACAATCGGCGTGGTGTGTCGTTGTTGTGGAGCATACCCCCTAAGATAATACACTTGGTCTAATCCCATGCTCAATATCTAATATTTAGAGTAAATTGCCATTTTCGCCCCTGAGGTTTGGGCACGTTTGCCATTTTCGTCCAAATTGACACTTTGGTACCATCCCCCCCCCCCCCCCACGTTTGTAACTTTTTGCCATTTTCGTCCAAATGTCTAACCTAGTCACTTAATAACGTCAAATTGGGGCATTTTTGAAATTTGTTAATGATAAGGGGGTAACTTGTAATGTTTACTCTTTAATTTATAATGTTTTTTTAATAAATTTTTTAATTTATAGAGTGAATGAGTATTTTTTTAATTTATAGAGTTTCATCAGTCCACTCTCTCTCTCTCTCATCTTTCTCTCTCTTCTCTCATCCACCATCACCACCACCACCATTCCCCACCACCTCCGCCACCAATCCCCACCACCTCCACAACCACCTTCATATCTCTTATTCTCTCTTTACTCTCTCTCTCTCTCATCTTTCTCTCTCTTCTCTCATCCACCATCACCACCACCACCATTCCCCACCACCTCCGCCACCAATCCCCACCACCTCCACAACCACCTTCATATCTCTTATTCTCTCTTTACTCTCTCTCTCTCTCTCTCTCTCTCTCTCTCTCCAACCACCACCATAACCCCCAACCATTGATTCAATCAAATCTAGCAAACATCATACAACAATCTCAATAAATTCTGCAACAAGTGCAAATCTGTATACACATAAGCATTTCAATAACAGACATTTTGCAAAATACATCAAGAAAGTCTATTTCTATTTCAATAACAAACAATCTGTATACATCAAGACATTTTGCAAAAAAAGTAACTTGAATACCAGATTTACCTTTTTAGCAAAATAAGAAGCAGTATCACCCTATTTCTTATTCCCCCACGAACCCAAAACAGATCCTTGAGCAGAAACTAACGGATTAACATCATCATCATCATCAGCATCATCCACAGGAGGTCTATCATTCAACAAAAAGCTCGACCCTTGACCATACGGCAAATCAACATCAACAACCCGATCCAATGTCATCTTGTTCAATTGAAAATCGAAACCCTAACCACCCGTCACCGTTAAATTCACCAACTCTCTGGTTAAAAAACGATCTAGCTCTCAATCACGTCATCTGTACCGTCGTTCGTCACTCAACAACCACCAACCAATTCCACCAGCAACCGCCATTAGCATCATCTTCATCAGATCTGAGCGAAACCCTAGATTAGAAACATCCGGCTGCCGTAGTGAGAGAGAAAAACGGTGAGAAAGAGAGAGAGTGGTGGTGGTGGCCGACGACTCATCATCTGCCATTACCCTTCACGATAACAGAAGAGAGGGAGAGAGAGAGAGAAGAGAGAGAGATGGGTCGGATTTGCGATGGTTGTGCCGGAGTTGCAGGTTGTGCCGGAGATGGTGCCGGAGTTGCAGGTTGTTGATGGTCGTGGTGGTGGCGGCGTTTGTTGAGGGTGGGAGATGAGTGCAGTATGTATGTATGTGTTGTATGTATGTGCTGTGATATATCTATAACACAAAAATTGCAAGTTACCCCCTTATATTTTAAAATTTTCAAAATTACCACATCAGACAAATATAAAGTAACTTGGTTAGGCATTTGGATGAAAATTGGCAAAAAATGCCAAACGTGGGGGACAAAATGGTACAAAAGTGTCATTTTGGACGAAAATGGCAAACATGCCCAAACCTCAGGGACGAAAATGGCAATTTACTCTAATATTTATAACTTAGTGATTAAACATAAGTAACTTTAACCATTTATTTATTTTTCTTTACTAATATTCTATATAAATATAATAACAACAGGGATGATTGGTGCCATGCTACTGCATGGCAGCTGGCCATTGGTAACCTTTTTAGTTTTTTTATTGCTTTTAATAAATGTTTGTCTTTTTACGATTTATTCTTCAAAATTTAGTATTCGCACTTACAACCCTTCAACTTTTTAAAAACTTTATAACCATTTTTTACGTGTTTATGTATGTTTCAGTATAAATTCAAGTTAATTAAGTTTCTTTGAAAATGGGTACGCTCAGATACAATATGTTTTTTTTTTTTTGCTTTTTTTTACGTTTTCAATTGATCTTCGTTTCAGCACAAATTTTGTTTTACGACAAGTTGGTTCAAATATAACATTTTTTCATTAGACTTTATAAATTCAACTTACTTTACGTTTCAGCGCCACCGCAACACGCGGTACCATTTATAACTTAAGAAAAAAATATTTTCAGATTGTTTTTCAATGTAAATTTATTTCGCAAATAAGTGGGACTATATATAATACGTTTTTGTGCTTATTTTTATGTACATCTTTAGTTTATCTACGTTTTGAAGTAACTTTTGTTCCGAAACGATTCAGGTTTTTGCTATACAAATCTGAGTTACTTTACATTTGGACATGCCGCGCGTGGAGAATTTTACTAGTTTTAACTAAACATAAAAAAAGATTACTCTTTCTGTTTCTTTTACTTTTTTTAATTAATTTGTTTATCCTTTATTTAGTTTGTCGTTTGTTAATAAGATTAGCCCCTTTTTTCAACTAAAAGCCCATCATCTTTTTCTCTGGAGGTTTTCTATCGAAAAAGAAAAGAATTTGTTAATTAGATTACAAAGGTTTGTTAGTTTTGATACTTTTGTTTAAAAAAGAAATACAAACCAACGGTTTTAAAAAAATTAATATAAAAAAAAAATAAAAGCATCAAAACTGTATCGTTGAACCGCCAATCCGGGTGACCACCCATCCCGACTTGTTTGGTTTGTCATTTCTTTAAACTATATAGGTAGCTATCCGAACCTTTTTTTTTAAAACCGACCGTTAACACTTCTTAAACAGATTCTTGTTGTAAAAAAACATGGTTACAATGTCAAATATACAATAACAAGGTTACAAGTTCCTTGGGAGTCAACACACATAATGGTAAAAAAAAATAGGGGTTGTTATAAAACTAGCCTAAAAGCAAAACAATATAGAAGAGATGTAGAGAGAAAAGATATTGATATTACATTGATAGGTGTATCTAATACAAGAGATACAATATAGTATATATAGAAGAAGAAAACTTGGAGAAGAAGCCAGTCAATTTTAAGAGTTGATAACCATAATATTATAATATATTTATAACACTCCCCCTTGGTTATCAACTTAATACGCTTTGAGATGTTGTCTCGTTAAAAACCTTGCTAGGAAAACCCGGTGGGACAAAACCTCAGCTAAGGGAAAAATAGTGCAGCGCGTATTTTCTTCTCATGATACTTCTGGATCATGTATGTTGCCTCATTAAAAACCTTACTAAGAAAACCCAAATGGGACAAAACTTGATGAGGGAAAAAGAGTGCAACTTGAATAAGTCTCCCCCTCATTTTAACATGTATCCTTTAAGTGACGTGTGTCCATCCTCCTTGAAAGTTGATCAAAGCTTTTGTAGCCAATTTATTTGTCGCTCCATCCTTTAATGTTCAATCATTTATGTAGAGCAATGTTGTACAATCTTCTAACGACTTTAGGTGTCTCCAAAAATATCATATGTCAATGACTGTGTTTTGTTGCATTCCTGCATCTATAAGAATAACCAAGCTTGTTTTAATGGGTTAGTAAAATATAATCAAATATCGTTTATACCTGAAATATTTCTTTGAACTCATTTCAATTTCTCTTCATTTGACAAAGGCTATATCATGACAATTAGCTCAAGTGAAAAATATTATAACCATACATAGCTAGCAAAACATATTAATGCACATATGCATTTCACGATGGTACTTCTAGAATGAGAATCTCTACGTTGGTAGGAGATGATAATAAGCATTTCTTATAACAAGTGACTTAAGAACCTTTAACATCCTCTAAGGTTCAACTATGCCCATATTAAAAATCCCAACATCATCTTCTAGATGTACTTGAGGGATTGATAAAATAGAATTACATATATACTCGAACTGCAGTTCGAGTAATAATTAGACTGTGCCAAGGTCATTCAAAAATTATCCATCTAAAAGCTCGACAGTTTCTCTCGATGATGCCTACACATCATCACTGTAAAGTGCGATTATAGTGAGCTTTTAAAAGCAGAATATTGATAAAACATGGCTAATTTAATCAAACTTAATCCCTCTTTATGCGAATATCTCGAGTTGTACAAAACTCGACCTGACTATTTTAGTCCATACATATTTTGTCAACTTCATATAGTATGTCCTTAAGGTTTTTATATCAATGCTTCTAGCATTATCAATCCATGAGGGAATTCTTCCCATCTTATCCAAATATGCATGTGCATTCACTCTTCATGAGTTGTGTTACATAAACTTACCGATATAACACACACACACACACACACATATATATATATATATATATATATTTGTATCATATGCACAAATGTCATAAACACTTGCTTTTATCTCTAAAATCCATATTGTACCATGCGTGTGCACTATTTATTGAGATATCACAATCATCGGGTACACGTTTTCTATGTATGTTTCTTGGTGCACAAGTATTACATCGTTAATATGTTTCAATTAACTTTTTAAGACACTCAATTGCTTTAGAAACTCATAGGAGTTCCAATTATATCCAACATGTAAAAAATCATAACATATTCAAATCCGAATATGTATACAATGATCACATTGTTCTCGAAAACTTACTTTACATGACTTTAATCCTTCAGGACTTTCATGTAAACTTTCAGTATCAAGTGATACATAACATTCATAAGACGCATATCAATTCTCTCTTTATCTTACCAGACTAACAAGATATTGGAAAGTCATTATATCCACCACTAGAGAACGAGTCTCCTCATTAATCAATTATCTGCAAAAATCTTGTGCCACCAT
>JARYGA010021813.1:0-64085 GCA_030545235.1 Helianthus tuberosus
ACCCAAGATCATTTACTGGTGCCCTATGCAATGATGTGGCAACGGTATGCGTGATGTCGGGCCGTCACAGCGGGTCGACAATTCAAATAATTCAGCATTTTGAGCCTAGATCTGGGGATTCGCAAAAGTGAAAGTCTGAGAGTTTGAGAAAGGATACCTGTAACAACCCGCTTTTGGAAAGTCAAAGTACAAGTCAAAGTCAAAGTCAAAGTCAAAGTCAAAGGAAGAAAAGATTGCTAATTACGATCTGTCACTCCTTGTTTAACTACTGACTGTGCTTTTTGACTTGTAATTGAATCCTTTTATTTATTTGCTTTAGTTGTATTATGTGGAGTATCTATTAATAATCGAGGTTTAATCGCTATTTAATCGCATGTTTAATCGCTAATCGACTTATCGCTATCGCATTCGCAACTCGAATTATGTGTTCTGAATATTGTTTTACGTGTGTGTGCCATTTTGTGCTACTTGTGCATGTTATGTTTATGTTAAGGTGCTAATCGCTATCGCATTCGCAATTCTATCGCATCGCAATCTAATCGCAAACGCTAAACGCAAGTTATGTATAGTGATTGTATGTTAGATATAGTAGTTAGGTTATTTATGTAACTAATGGTTAATACTACCGCATCGCTCACTCGAAACACATCGCAACGCTCGACATTCAAAACGAAACGCCAAAACTCAACTCGTCGGACACTTGGATCGAATGGCCAACCGATCGAATGGCCATCCGATCGAATTGCCATCCGATCGAGGCGCCATCCGATCGGTGCCATCCTATCCGACCCTTGCTCCTCCTTTCTATTTTTGGCAACCTATAAATACCCCTCCTGTCACATCAATGTGACAGCTCCTCCTCACTCGACCAGCACGCTCAAGCCTTCTTTCTCTCGATTTCTCACGATTCTTGTAAGTTTTCAACTCAAATCTTGTACATTTATGATCTACATGTACTTCTTCCATCATTTTCACCTTTGAATCTTAACTTTTAACCGTGAAATCAACGGATTTGAGGTGTTTTAGGATGACGTCATCATGGAGTTCTTATGAACTTCAAGATTTGGCATCATTCCACCAAGAACAACTCAGATCTGAAGGATTTCCACATGATTTCACAATGATTTCGTATAGATCTAAACATTTTCAAAGTTAAATGGATTGAAAGAAGCTTTTCCTACTTTCTTTCAACTCTTTTACACTCAATGCACTCAAAGCCGATAGAATCGGAGCTCATTCATGCCTTCTACTCTTCTCTAGTGATGTGCCGGTTTGAGATCTGAATCCTATCAATGAGACACTGATTTCTGGTTGAACATGAAACCACCCATCACGAACAGTTAACTGATCAGATTGGGGTGATTCCCGTTCGATCGGATAACCTGGGTCAGATGAAGTTTCCGTTGTTTGACATGTTTTCATATCGTCTCGAGCAAACCGAAAAACTTAGCAAAATAATCAAGTTCAAGACGATCAGATTCGTTGGGACGGATTGCTGTCCGATCGGATTGCCATCTGATTGAACCGCAATCCGATCGGATTGCACTTGAGCCTCAACACTTACTCATTTTTATAATTTTCAAAGAACATCAGTTCTAATGGATTGCCAACCGATCGGGTTGCTATTCGATCGAGTGACCGTCCTGCTGTAAACTTGTTCTTAACTGAAAAGCCTCGCCAATCGGATCACCATCTGATCGAACGACCATTCGATCGAACGATCGTTCGATCGAACGACCTGGAGGGTAGAGACACTTCTCTGTTTTCAAAATGCTACAATGAAAACTTCAAAGCCATCGTACACAAACACATCCTTGCTAAACGAATGTCAATCCGACCTAATGGCCATCCGATCAGATGACCATCCGAACGGATTGACATCCGATCGATTGACCATCTGATCGGATTGCCATCCGATCAGATTACCGTTCGACACTTGGTCATTTTCACCGATTTACGGACCGCTCTTCGCTTATGCTATCGTTAACTGTTCAGGCTAATCACTCTAGCGCTCCCTTCAATCCATTACATCATCGCTGTGAGTATACTCGACCCCTTTTTTGCTTTATGCACTTTTAGATGTTACATACGTTACTTATTCTAAATCACATTGACACACAACTCAAACACTATTTATATGCTAACCGTTATTGCATGCTACTTGTTACTCGATGAATGCTGGTATGTTATGTTAACACAGTGATTGTTGCCTGACGCCTTAGCAACGATAGTACTATTTGTTTGGACTCAGCACCTGTCGTGGATAGGGGTTGTTAAGGTAACCTCTTCATGTGTCACAGTGGTGATATGTGTTGCGCATTCTACAACTCGCAGTCTAGTATGTGCATATTTAATTGTCGATAACCTACTAGCTTCACATTATACTTGTTACACGATGGTTATGCGTAAACGCTTTTGAACTCTACTATTACTATTAAACTTGTATGCTCACCTTTACACTATGTGTATTGACCTCTATTTTAATGTATGTGACAGGTGTTTGATTGCTTATGATGCTGTGCTTACCTGCTTTGTGGAACCAAGTAGGAATGAGAGTCTAGAAACAAACGAACAATTTATTTAAATCTGAGTTGTCAGAACATGTTTTGTTTTGAGATATCTATGTATGTATTAATTGGTTACTTGATGGGTTATGGTATGGGACATAATATTAACTATCCGGTAATTTAGTTGTTATGGAATTTCTCTTGACAATCTGTTTCGCTCCGTGCCATGCCCCGATGTTTCCGTCATCGGTTGGGGTGTGACAATACCGATGAGAAGTGTGATAAGAAATGCAGTTCGTGGAAAGCGTAGGTGGCTAAATCTAGTGGTTTGGGAAGGGATAATGCCAGGGATGGCAGGAGTGGTTCTGAGAGGAAGACTCATGAGGATGAGCAGAAAAAGTGTGCCAGATGTGATCGAATTGGGCATGTTACTCGCGAGTGCTATGTTAAGAGTACATCGGTGGGAGATACACTCGAGGGATGCTACGATTGTGGTGTGCAAGGACATTTCAATAGAGATTGTCCTAAAGTAAAGGGTCAGAATGCCAAGGGTAGAGCGTTCGAGCTAAACGCTAGAAAGGTACGTGATGATCCTGCTGTTGTTACCAGTATGTTTTTTTATCAATAACCATTCTGCGTTCGGACTCTTTGATACTAGAGCTGAGTTGAGTTTTGTTTCAAAAAACTTTGAACCATTTTTGTATTCACCAACAAGTAAGCTAGGTAAGAAGTACTCGATAGAACTAGCAAATGGTAGACTGATAGAGACTTGTGAGGTCGTTCGCGGTTGTAGTATTCAGTTAGATGATCATAGTTTTAGTATCGACTTGTTACCAGTGGAGCTGGGGAGTTTTGATGTAGTTGTGGGAATGGATTGGCTATCCAAGAACAAAGCCGAGATTATTTGCTCGGAGAAGCAAGTGAGGATACCTTGTCCTGATGGTGTTGAAGCAATAGTTATTCACGGAGACCGATCGAGTCGAGTGTTGAGTGTCATCAGTGTTATGAAGATAGGAAGATCGAAGAGATTCCTATAGTCCACAACTATCCAGAAGTTTTCCCTGAAGACTTACCTGGATTGCCCCCTGCGAGACAGATCGAGTTTAGAATTGATCTGGTACCCGGTGCTGCACCAATTGCAAAATCTTCTTATAGATTAGCACCGTCAGAGATGAAAAAATTATCAAATCAACTTCAAGAGCTACTAGACAAAGGTTTCATTCGACCAAGTTTTTTGCCTTAGGGTGCACCTGTTTTGTTTGTGAAGAAGAAGGATGGATCCTTCAGGATGTGTATTGATTATAGGGAGCTGAACAAGTTGACTATCAAGAATCGGTACCCTCTACCGAGGATTGACGATTTGTTTGATCAGCTACAGGGGTCTAGTTACTACTCGAAGATTGACCTGCGTTCAGGATATCATCAGTTGAAGGTCGCAGACAAAGATATTCCGAAGACAGCTTTTCGAACATGATATGGCCATTATGAGTTTTTAGTCATGCCTTTTGGCTTAACTAATGTGCCAGCTGTGTTCATGGATTTCATGAACAGGGTATGCAAACCCTACTTGGATAAATTCGTGATAGTATTCATCGACGACATACTTATCTATTTGCGAACCAAAGAAGATCTTGAGTATCATTTGAAGTTGATTTTGGAGTTGCTGATGGAAGAAAAGTTGTATGCCAAGTTCTCTAAATGTAAATTCTGGATTCGGGAAGTTCATTTTCTCGGACATGTCATGAATGAGAAAGGTATACACGTGGATCCGTCGAAGATAGAGGCGATCAAGAATTGGGAAGCGCCAAAGACCCCGTCAAAGGTGCGAAAATTCTTAGGACTTGCTGGGTACTACCAGAGATTCAATGAGAATTTCTCCAGGATAGCGCAGCCTTTGACGCTATTGACCCAGAAGGAATGGAAGTTTGATTGGACAGAAAAGCAGGAGGAAGCTTTTCGGACATTGAAGGAGAATTTGTGTAATGCACCTATTCTTTCCCTTCCTGAGAGAAATGATGATTTCATTGTATATTGTGACGTGTCACGTTTGGGCCTCAGATGCGTGCTTATACAGAAAGACAAAGTGATAGCCTATGCATCCAGACAATTGAAAGTGCATGAGAAGCTTTGAAGGTTTGAGAGGATTAGAGTGTGAACTGATATCCAAAGCGGATGAAGTAATGTACTTCATGAACCGAGTTTGAGTTCCGCTTAGAAGTAACCTACGTGAACCGGTTATGAATGAAGCTCATAAACCCAGATATTCCATTTACCCAGGTTCTACCAAGATGTATTAGGATATCAAGGAGTTTTACTGGTGGCCGAATATAAAGAGAGATATTGCGGTCTATGCGGGTAAATGTCTGACGTGCTTTAAGGATAAGGCTGAACGTCAGAAGCCGTCTGGGCTTCTGCAGCAACCAGAGATTCCTGAGTGGAAATGGGAACATCTTACGATGGACTTTATCACCAAGTTACCTCGTACGTAACGTGGACATGATACGATATGGGTAATTGTGGATCGATTAACAAAGTCTGCTCATTTCTTAGCGCTTAAGGAAACAGACAATACGGAGAAGACATCTTAGTTGTACCTCAACGAGATTGTAGCCCGTCATGGAGTACCAATGTCAATTGTCTCGGATAGGGATAGTCGGATTGACTCCAGGTTTTGGTGATCTTTTTAAGAGTCGCCGGGTTCTCGTTTAGACATGAGTACTACGTATCATCCTCAAACGGATGGTCAGAGCGAGAGAACCATTCAGGCGTTAGAGGATATGTTGAGAGCGTGTGCGATTCATTTCGGTGGAAGTTGGGATACTCACTTGCCGCTGGCAGAGTTTTCTTACGACAATAGTTACCAGGCTAGTATCAAGGCGCTCCGTTTGAAGCCTTGTATGGAAGGAAGTGTCGATCACCGCTTTGTCGAGCTGAAGTTAGCAAAAGGCAACTAACCAAACCCGAGCTTATCCAGGAAACCAGCGGCAGGGTTTGCCTAGATCAAGGGTGGGTTAAAAGTCGCCATCGATCGACAGAAGAATTACGTGGACAATCGAAGGAAACTGTTGCAGTTTCATGTCGAAGATTGTGATTTGTTGAAGGTGTTACCTTAGAAATGTGATAATAGGGTTAGCCGAGAGAGAAAAGCTGAGCCACATTGATTAGGTCCTTTCGAGAGCCCATCTTAAGTTGGATCAATCGCTTATAAGCTCAAGCTACCATAGGGATTGAGTGGAATACATGATGTGTTTCATGTGTCCAACCTGAAGAAGTGTATAATAGATGATACACTGACTATATTCTTTGATGAGGTCTACTTAGGCGATGAACAAAAGTTTATCAAAGTACCTATTGAAGTTGTAAATTTGGTTAGAAGAGTTATGTTGATAACCGGAAAGACAATTACAGATTCCTAACGGTATATGCGATCTGTCGATTGTGCAATTTGTGGAGAGTAGATATTCAAAATAAATGCAAAAAGGGAAGAAAACGAGCTCATGGGATTAGATACTTTCGAGAGCCCATCTCGAGTTGAATCAATCGTATGTAGACTCAGACTACCTCAGGTATAGGAAAACATATATATGGTTACACATATGGCAAACCTGAAATGGTGAAACACTGACTTTACCTTTTCTGATTAAGTACACGTAAACGATGAACCTTATAGAAGGTAGAGAGCGTTGAGATGAGAAAATAGGAAATGGAATTATTTAATAAAGGTCTACAAGGAATTCTTCGTAAGAATCAAAGTTTCTCGCAGAAACTACAAGACTATAATTAATAAGACTATTCTTACTATTTCCACCGAGTGCGAAAACAAAACCTGTAGAGTAGAATTTTAGGGATGAAATTCCCTAAACAGGGGGAGACTGTGACACCCGGCTTTTCAGGTCGTACCGTACAATTGTAACACGTGTTGTGAATAGATAAAAAGGCTGTATGTGACTGATTATGATATTTATATATGATATTTAATGTGTTGGTGAATCCAAACAGTGGTAAAAATTTTGTTGGCAATGATAAAATAAACGCTTACCGCGTAATGATTAAAATGCGAAACGAACGGCGGTGACCACCCGATCAGTGTTAAAATCCTAAAAATAGTCTGTTATGATTAGAATAGTAATTTTAATCATAATCATGAGGAAAAATAATTTAAAACGCTAAGAAACTCTATTTTTCGAGTTTGAGCGCGTCGCGCGATACTGCGCGTATTTGACAAAATACTATCAACGCAGCCAGTCAAGGCAACTGGTAATTATTTTAGCAATAATTTAGTGTGATTATTTTTATAGAATGATAAAAATAATTTAAAACGCACTAAAACGGGATTAAAACGCTAGATAAAATACCCGGTATCCAGTAAAATACCAGTATTTAGCCTACATGTAATATATATGTGTATATATATTTGTAATGTATGTGAGAGAAGGACCATGTGGCGGCCCATAGAGGTGCCCACCACCTTCTTTCTTTGCTTCTATTTGACAAGTGTTTCTTGGAAATATACAAGTAATGATGATGTTTATCAAATCTTATCATATCTTTCATATTCCAAGACACATTTCAAAAATTCACTCTAACTTTCTCTCTCACTCACTCAATACACTCGGCCGAACACCCCTATACACATACATATTTTCATTTTCCAACTTTAATCTTGAGGATTCAAATCCATTTCAAGAAGGTTTCAAGTCCACTTAAAGGTTTAAAGGTGTTTTTCAAGAAGATTCAAGCTAGAACAAGCTCCATATCATCATTTTTGTCAAAAATCCACTAAGAACCTTGAAGGTATAAAAATCATTCTATAAATTTGTTCTTGGTTCATAGTGATGTTGATGATCTTGGAAAGTTTCTCTTGATTCTTGAGATATTTCACAAAACATAAAACTAAAACAAATGGGTTTTTGAATAAAATAAAAATGAAGGTGTATATGTGTGTGCATGTGGTCGTGTGTGTGTATACATGTGTGTGTGAGGATTTAGTTTTGATTTTTGATTGATATATGTTTGATTGATTCTTGGAAGTTAATGCCTGAATGATTTGAAAAGGGATTTTTGTGATTTGGAATGAGTTCATGAATATGTGAAAAATAAAATTTTTGGAACTATATATATGTATATGGCCGTGTATGTATATATATATATATACATGCATGTGAAATTTTGATGATTAAAGTCTTAGATATACAAGGATGTGTATGTCTTGTATTTATGTTAAAAGATTAGATGATGATCATATGAAGATGATGATGTTCTTGAATGTTTAAACATGAGCTAAATGCACTATAGATATAATTTAATTCATGCATGTTGATGATGATATGAATTGTATACATTAGATGCTTGTACTTAAGCATGCATGTGAATGAATGGTCATGAAATGATGCTTTATGTATGGTATGATAAAAATGATTTTTAATCAGATTCTAAACACTAAAAATAGGAATACTTGAAGTGTTAAAATGGTATAAAACTTTGTGATAAAGTGTACTAGCTTGGTATGTTGTACTTGGTGCTTTATGTGTTGTAAAATACGTGAAATCGCATGATTTATGTGCCTTACACAAAAACTGCACTAATCTAATTATAACCGTTATTTTAATCAGCAAATAACATGAATTGTGTTAAAATATCAAGTATTTTCAAGTTTGGATGGTTATAGTAACGTTTAACGCAAGACTATGAGGTAAAACGGTCAAAAATCGGCTTTTTGAACGATTTTTATAAAACTGATTTAGATCTGTAAGAAACTGATATTTTTTAGGGGCTGTTTGGTAGCCTCTGAATGGTCATTAAGAGGCTACCTCTTAATGGAACCATTAAGAATTTTACCAATGAGAAGGTAGAAGAATGTGACATGTGATGATTTACCATTCAGATGTTACCTCTTAACCATTCAGACTTGAGGTTACCTCTTATTCATTCAGAGGTTTTAAACCATTAAGAGGTAGCATCTGAATGGTCATTAAGAGGCTACCAAACTTAGTTTAAAAATAAGTATTTTAACTAATTTTAAGTTTACTTGGTGTTTGGTTGGTCATACGTGACTTCCGACGCCCGAAAACGTTACCGAATCACTAAAATACGCGTTTTACAATGAACACTAGTATGGGTTATTTTGGGTGAACCTTATGTGTTAAAATGTGTTATGTGATTTAAATATGTGAATATGATAATATGTTAAGTGTTGACATGATAATGGAAAATTTAGACTATGCATGTACACTTGTGCGTTTAGAACGGTAGAATCGGTAAAAATCGCGTTAAATGTGTAGCTTATTTGTCGAGCATAAAAATTAATACATATGAGTTATTTTGTGTATGCATGCCTTAAAAATGATAAAGTAAATAAGTTAACGAGATTTCGCGTGTTACGATGCTTAATTTATGTGTACGTTTATGTATATATATTACGACGCGCAAATCGTAGATATATTACGTATAAACGGGTGTGTTAACGATTTTACATGATAATGGTCACCAATAAAATCGTTCAAGTCACAAAATCTTAAAAATATATTGTAGGATCGATATTGACGATCTAGTGAGTCAATCAGAACCAAAATACCACTGTTTATGTGGCGGAAACACGCAAACAACTTGAATCAAAGAGAATGGAGTAGAAATAGATTGAATATCACTTTAAACACAATTTCTCATTAATTGATCACAGAAAAATCCGGCAGCAGTTCGGTTACAACTTGAAGGATCGGTGCCTAATGAGAAACAAACACAGCTATATATAGGGGCCCTAATTCCGCTTCTAATGACACCTTGTCATTTCGGGCGGAATCACAAGCTTCTGATTTTGCTCCAAATGACAAAGTGTCATTAGGAGCGGAATCACAACATAATAACATAACATTTACATTTCAGCCCCTATACATTACATACTTGACATATTTGACCCCTAGACCCTATACAAGCTTGACTAAGACTAAGACGTAGGCTTTAGACTTTCGTGAATCAACAATCGATATTGACGATCTAGTGAGTCAATCAGAACCAAAATACCACTGTTTATGTGGCGGAAACACGCAAACAACTTGAATCAAAGAGAATGGAGTAGAAATAGACAGAATATCACTTTAAACACAGTTTCTCATTAATTGATCACAGAAAAATCCGGCAGCAGTTCGGTTACAACTTGAAGGATCGGTGCCTAATGAGAAACAAACACAGCTGTATATAGGGGCCCTAATTCCGCTCCTAATGAAACCTTGTCATTTCGGGCGGAATCACAAGCTTCTGATTTTGCTCCAAATGACAAAGTGTCATTAGGAGCGGAATCACAACATAATAACATAACATTTACATTTCAGCCCCTATACATTACATACTTGACATATTTGACCCCTAGACCCTATACAAGCTTGACTAAGACTAAGACGTAGGCTTTAGACATTCGTGCATCAACAAACTCCCCCTTGGATACAGCCGGAGTCTTCAGTCTTGTCTTGGGGTCTTCAGAGTGACTTGAAAGTTTCTTCACGCTGCTTAGGCTTTTTCCTCAGTAAATTCCTTAGCTTCTCATTCTCATCGACTCTCTTCTTTTCCTCAGCAGCCATTCTCTGATTTAACGTGTACCTCATGATCTTATCTTTCTCTTCTTGCTCCTTCCGAGCTTTCTCAGCTTTCAATCTTTCCTCTTCTTCAATCTTTCGCCATTTGGAATTCCATTTATATTCAGAATTTATACTTTTCTGAAAACAAACAGATACTACACGTTGAAACTGCATGGCTTGTTCTCTATCTTCAGGCTTAAACCAGATCTTGTTAATGAATAGACATTCAATATCCTTTGCAGAACATTTCATCAGCCATAGAGGATCGTATACGAAGATATTTCTTATCTTACTTCCAGCTCGGTATGTAATGATAGCTTCAGTCGACACACAACTATACACCCATCCCATAAAACCTTTGTAAAACTCTTGCTCCATCTTTGGTACTGGAACATTCTTCATCACTTTCGGCTTCTTTACATGTAAGATCGTTTCTTCAATCCCAGTAGCTGGATCTACCCTTTTCTCCTTCTTAGGGTAGTGCGGCTTCCAAATCCTAAAGTTCTTCAAAGATTCAAACTTCATCAAACCCCACATTCGTATATCATTCTTTCTCACTGGATAGGCCAACGTTCTGACTTGAGCAAGTTCTTCTACATCCCACCAGGGTAATGACATAATATCATATAAAAGTTCAAAGTACTAAACCCCATACTCTCTTCGAATTGCATATGCATTCACTTGGGGTAAGAATCCCCAGCTAATGATATCTCCAAGTGAAACTTTACTATCTCTCTTGTAATACTTTAATGGCCTCTTGAACTTTCTTTCGTTGCTCTGTCTGAACCATTTCTTACGTTCTTCTTTTAGAGGATCTTTTGTTGTGCCATCAAAGTTTTTTTCTTTGAGAATTTCCTCAACTTTACGCCTCAATTCATCTCTATTCTCTTCAGTAAATAACTCCGTCAAAGTTGGAAATTCTGAAGTATCAACATTAACAGTATCTTCATATGTGCAGTCTTCTACTTCAACACGATTATAGAGATCTGCATCTTCCACATACTAATACTGATATTCAACCTCTTGATTCACATCAAACGCATTCAACTCCTCTTCAAAATCAAATTTAAAATTAGGATAATCAGTACGCGTCAACTCTTTAATGTCATCCAACGTATATGTATGTCTAATCTCCCCCTCTTCAACTTCAGGTTCGATATGCAAGATCTGTTTTTCAACAGCTTCAACATTTTGATCACCAACAGTCTCCCCCTCTCTAGTTACATCCTCTGTCTCTTCATTCACTGCATCATTCATCAGATCATCCACAGTTTGTTTTTTAGACGTTTCAGTAACCGGAATCCCTGTTGCACCTTGATCATCATCATTATCATCATCACTTGTACTACTTGCAGAAAATACTTTCTCATCGTCATCATCCTTATCATCATCTGCTGCATCATCATCTTCATCAACATTATCACCATCCTCATCATCAGCATTAAGAGCATGTTCTAATAACACTTCATCATCAAAAACAACAGGAACAGAAGACAGAGGAGTAGGTTTCTCATAAACTGGTTCAGGAGCAGTTGATAAAACAATTGCCCTTTGTTCAGATTCAATCCCTTTTCCCTTATCCTTTATCTGAGCATCAGTTTCAGCCTGTTTCTCAGCTCTAACCTCCACCCGTACAACATCATCAAATTTCTGCTCTAGAGGCATACCAACCACACTCTCTAATACCTTTTTCAACATATAATTTTCATGTTCATTTCGAGCTTTGATTGCTTCCAATTCTTTATTCTTCAGCTTGAAATATTCATTTTGTTGATCTTTGTGTTTCTTTTCTTCTTCTAATTCAGCCACTCTTACTTTCAAGAAATCAATCTCTGTCTGATCTGTATCAATCTTCTTCAGTAATGCCTTGTTATCAGACTCTAATCTTTTTACACACGTTTCAAGAATCTTTTCATGATCAGCTACTCTCTTGCTTTCAGCTGCAACTATTTTGCTTTCATTCAAAACATCATCCATTTTCTTCTCTAACTTTTTCACCTGTTTATCATTCGCAAAACCAAAATCTCCAATATCTTCAAGATTATCTGGAGGAGTAGGAAGACCCTTGTGACCAGAAGAACCAGGAGTTAGTTGAATTTGAGTGAGTGGTGGTGTTTTGAATATTTCTTGGGATGTAAGAAGAGGTTGTTCATGAGGTGGTGTGAGATGTAATGGTGAAGGTTGTCTTGGTGGTGTTGGTTGTCGTGAAGGTGTTTGATGTGGTGGTGATTGTATTGGTGAATGACGTGGTGAAGGTTCAGGTGGTGGTGTTGGTGGTTTACTTGGTTCTTTGGATGATTTCTTCTTCAGAACAATCTTTGGCTTTGTAATCTTTGGAGTAACTTTCTTTATCTTTGAAGACACAATCTTTTTCTTTGCTCCTGCTTTCTTTCTACTACCTGAAGGAGACGATTGAGATCCAGAAACATGCTGTGGTGATGGGACATATGGAGCAGCCTCCTTTTCCTGCCTCTTTCTTTTTCTCAACAATTTTTCTTTAGCAGTCTCTTCTTGAATTTTTTTCAAATGTTCTGTTTCATCTATCTCATCTTCAGAAGAACTTGAAGAACTTGTAGAACTCTTATCAACGTCATCACCTTCTATATTATCAATTACTTTCTCTTTCTCAACTTCTATGTTAGCTGCTTGATCTGACTCTAAATCATCAATGTTTATCATCACATCATCAATATCAACATCCTGATTTTCTTCAGTAGTTACAACCGGCTCTTCAACCTCAGGCTCATCAATCAATAACGTTTTTGCCACTTTCTTTTGTTTCTTCTTTGGCTGTGATGATGACCCCTCACCCTCCTGTGCTTTAGGGGTAGCCTTTTTACCTCTCCTTCTCATTTCTTTGACAAACCAGTCATTTCGGGTGGTTTTGAACTCTTCAAGAGTCTTTAGCTCATCAACATAAGCTGCTTCCTTCATTTCTTCTTCATTTCTCCAGTTTTGATGATTTACTGGATCAGGATCAACGTAGTTCACATCTTTGATAAATCCGAAGAATTCAGCAACTATTTTTGGTTTAGGATGGTGTGGGTGATATCTAGCAAGCTGCTTGAGAGACTCGTTGCTCATGTGTGACTGAACTAACAAATCATTCTTCAAATCATGTTCAATCTCTGGATATGCATGATCAATTAGCATCTGCACAAATCTTGGATACGTCCAAGTCTTACTCTTTGTTGTGATATTCTCGACCATGTAGTGAAAAACAATATGCGAGAAATTATATTTCTTGTTCAAAACCAATGCAGTGACCATGTTCATCTGGTAATCACGCATGGTATCGTACCCTCCTTTGCAATGACTAAGTGACATTAATACACAATGAATAATAAACTTGTAAGGTTTCTGAAACTTTGATTTCAAGTAATTTCCAACATTTAGTGCACCAACATATCCCATCCTAAGCATACACCCCTTTACCATTCTTTCCGAAAACCTTGTTGGCGAGTTTTCGTCATCAGGAAAGTTCAAAACTTCACGAACCAGCGCCTCAGAAACAACAATTTTTTTATTTTCATTTTGTAGCTTCACAACTGAGTTTATCACTTTGTTTGTTTCATCGTATTTTGCATGCTTCCAGAATCGTTTAATGTGTGACTTGTATACTGGACGTTGATCTGTAAGAGCTTTCTGAATAGGTACTCGTCTCATGAACTCCAGTATACTGCTGAATTTTGCCAACTCTGAATTCTTTTGCACATCAAAAACACAACAGCTGTTGTGAAGTGGATCAAAAATAACATTCGAACCCTATACAACAAAATAACACAAACTGAATCAACACTTAGAACAATCTCAGCATCAAACAACTTTCAAATGAAATCTCATAATATGATAACATTCTGAACAGAATCAATAAGTTTTCGATTTCGCTCCAAATGACAATGTGTCATATAGAACAGAATCAGACATATTACTCAGAGGCAGAATCAAATCTCAGTGCATTTAGGAGCGGAATCAAAAGATAATGCAGTTAGGGGCGAAATCAGATCTTATGCACTTAGGAGCGGAATCAAAACCCAACCCTTTTAAACACATCAGATGATGAAATTAAACATTTTGGTTTGTTTATCAGTGGATTCCGAGCAAAGGGTTGTGATTTTTATACTTTAAAACCATCACAAATAACCTAGCTCTAAGTTCAAACATATGCTACTGTTCAAACATGAACAAACCCTAGATCTGGTTCAATCAAAACTCACACACATGATCTTCACAATATTCCGACAATACTAACACAATCTATGTTCATTTTACACAACACAACAGACCCTAAATCTATGTTATGAAACATGAACAGCGCCGACACCCACAAATTTTTTCTCAGATCTGTTACAATCAACACTCAAATACATGGTTTATACAACAAACCGATAACACATGAATGATTTCTTGTTCAGATTAATCAGTTTTTAACCTTAAATCTAAGAATTCGGAACATATTATCACCGACACACAAGAACAGACATGATATGAAACAAATTGAGCCGTAATCTTACCTTTCCCATGTTAATAGTTGAGCAAACCAACTAATAACAACAATCAAACGAAAATCGGGCAGCAATTCGTCTTGAAAAACGATGATTTGGGGATTTCGCTCTTATCGCCGGTGATAGAAACTTAGGGGTGAAATCAGAAAATGATTAGGAGCGAAATCAGATGGCTATTTATAGCTAGTCTAATTTCGCTCTAAATGACTTTCGAAGCATGTAGAGCGGAATCACCTATGAACCTTAGGAGCGGAATCAGCCATTTAATTTTAACTTTGTTTTCGAGCGAAATCAGTTTCAACTTTTCAAAACTTTTCAACATTTTTAACTTTTATCATTTTCTGATTTGATACCGACACACCCAGTTAACCAAGTCCAAATTAATGACCTTGGTCAACTGTTTAGCCTACTAAGTCCAACTAAATGACCTTGGTTGACCAGATTATGAAGTATGCTGACTTTTTGAAACTGAAAACAATTCAAATTAATGAACTGTTGAACTTTTTAAACTTTCAAACACTTTTCCAATCTTTCAAACATGTACCGGTCACTTTCCAGAATCTCCTGCTTACCCAAACCTCATGAAAACATACATGTTCTGCACAAGACTTTGATCATCAGTTCCCTAACATCCGTTGTCGAAAATAATGATGAAAGTAAAATCTTTTTGGTTTATAGAAACAAATAAGCAGAAATATGTACACACAATCTTTTTGTGAGCGTGTTAAGGGATCATATCAGCTGCCGATGAGATACAAGTACCGTTAAGCTTAGATTTCATTTTAAGCATTAAACAATTTGCAATGATTATCGATATACTGGTCCACTTTAAATTTTCACACAAATTTCAATCTGTTCAGGATATGGATTTAGTGTTTTAGAGACTTAAACTTATACGTGTGTCCCACCTCTTGAATATACTCCCGTATCCAGATCCCAATATTCAGTCTTACCGGTGAGAATACTACAAATGATATCTGTAAGGGGTAATAAATTATGAAGAATCATGAGAGCTCAGGTCAGAACTACCGTTCAGCAGAGAGATCATGACTCAACTTGTGAGTGTGTCCCCTTTAGAGGATCTTTTTTACAACAACATTGCTAAGCAATTTTATTGTCTTATCATATATGCTGAGGGTGATGCTATGTTTCAAGCATTTGCGGAAAGTATTATTTTAGGACTAGGTCAGAACTACCGTTTAGCAGAAGTCCCGGAATAATACCCCATATATCACTGAGTATAAAGACCTAGTATATCAGAAAAAGGAATCTTTCAAACGAGATTTCAGGGGTTACCTATATATCCAAGTAGTGTTCCCCACGAAATAAGCAAGTAAGAATTTAGGTTTATATCCCGAACAAACCTACTAAATCTGTAAAAACCTATCGGCATATCATTTACAAGACTGTTTAACACATTTTTATGTTACATTTCTTTAGCGTACTGCACCTGTCTAGCTGATGTACTATCATTTCCCCTTTTTACACAAACTCATTTTAACTTTTTCAAATGTTTGTAATTTTATCATGTTTTTGTATTTTTCTGCAAACTTTCTCCCCCTAAAAAGAAAAACATATTTTTGTGTTTTTGTTTTTATCTAAAAGCAGAAAACAAACTGTACAAACAAAAGTTGACAACACGACGTAGTTCACATCAGATCGCCGCCCTCCTCGGCTTCACATTCTTCAACCCTCCCAGAACGCAGATTTTTCATCCCATTCAATTTTAAAAGATAATAAAACCTCTTTTTGTAAAATGGTTTTGTATAGAAATCAGCTTTCTGATCATCGGTGTGTATATGTTCAATACGTATCAACTTCTTCTCGTGACAATCACGGATGAAGTGATGACGGATCTCTATATGTTTTGTTTTAGAATGGTGAACCGGGTTTTTTAGTTATGTTTATGGCTGCTTCATTGTCCACGAAAATCGGTGTATCCAAGAATTGCAAACCAAAGTCGCGCATTTGCTGCTGGATCCAAAGGATATGAGAGCAGCAGCTGGAGGCTGAAACGTATTCAGCCTCACAAGTAGAAAGCGCTACAGAGGTTTGTTTTTTGCACTGCCAGGTAACAAGTCGAGTTTCGAAGAACTGACACCCAGCAGTGGTGGACTTAGCGTTCTGCTTGCAGCTTCCAAAGTCAGAATCAGCGAAACCTGTTAGAGAAAAGTCACCCGAGCGAGGATACCACAAGCCAATGCTTGGGCAGCCTTTCAAATACCGTAATATCCTTTTGATAATTGTCAGGTGTGACTGCTTCGGGCTCGACTGATATCTGGCATAAAGACATGTCGGGTACATGATGTCCGGTCGGGAAGCAGTGAGATACATTAAGGATCCGATGATTGACCGGTACAATGTCTCCTCCACTTTGACACCACTCTCGACAGGACAAATACCATGATTCTGTGCAAGGGGGGTTGCTGCGGGACTGCATTGAGTCATATCAAACTTTTCAAGCACATCCTTCACGTATTTTGTTTGGTGAATGAAGATTCCATATTGCATTTGCTCCACCTGCAGCCCGAGGAAGAACTTCATCTCCCCCATCGAACTCATTTCGAATTTTTTCTTCATCACCAACTCAAATTCTTTACACAAGTCGTCGTTCGTCGAACCAAAAATGATATCGTCAACGTAGATCTGCACAATTAGGATATAACCTGCAACTTCCTTTGTGAACAATGTGCTATCTACTATCCCTCTGGTGAACCCGTTGGTCAGCAGATGTTGGGAAAGCGTCTCATACCAGGCTCTCGGGGCCTGGTGTAAACCGTAGAGCGCCTTATCCAGCAGACAGACCTTGTTCTTATGTTGTGGATCAGTAAACCCCGGTGGTTGTCCCACATACACCTCTTCTTTAATCTTTTCGTACAGGTAGGCAGATTTAACATCCAGCTGGTACACTTTGAAGTCTTTCCATGACGCAAATGCCAAGAAGATCCGGATAGCTTCAAGTCGAGCAACCGGCGCGTAAACGTCATCATAGTCGATGCCTTCTTGCTGACTAAAGCCTTGTACCACTAATCGTGCTTTGTTCCGAACCACGACTCCTCTATCGTCTCTCTTACATTTGAAAACCCACTTCATTTTAATCAACTTTTGATTCTCAGGGAGGTCTACTATTCTCCACACTCCCAACTTCTCGAATTGTTGCAGCTCCTCCTGCATTGCATTCACCCAGCTGTCTTCAGTCAACGCTTCTTTATACGTTCTGGGCTCGATCTGCGAAATAAAACATTTCAGTGAGAATTCTTCTTGTAAAGGAGCAACCGATGAATAAAAACATGTAAGTGCACGGTTGATTTGATCTCTCGTTTTGACACCACTTTGAAGATCCCCTATAATCTGATCTGAAGGATGGTAAGATAATGTTCGTGGCATGATGGTGTCAGGCACAACAACTTCCGATTGCTGAATCGAGATATCTAGATCACCGGTGTGATCCTCAGCTTCTGTCATAGTAACGTTTGGTTCCTCGTCAAAAGTAGGAGCGGATTCCTCTTCTGAGTCGTCAGAGTTGTCAAACGTTGGAGCTGGTTCTTCTGGTGGTTCATGAGCTGTTCCACTTGGACCGGCTTCGTGATCGTTTGTGCCACCTGTAGGAATGCTTGTATCCACTTCAGGTTGAGAAACCACCAACAGTCTAGGCACTTGATCTTGAAAAGATGATTGCTGTTGTTGGTACAAGTAAGCAAGTTCCTCTTCACTCGGTTCCGTAGGTAGTTGGAACGACTCCCAGAGTTTATCGTAATCGAACAACAATCTGTTTCCGGGAAGTTGAGGTGACGCCGTGTGTTTCTGACAATCCACATGTTGAACTTCAATCACCTTCTTCAAGCATGGAACGAACACTCTTTTTAAGGGACTCGCGTATCCCACAAAGAAACCTTCATTGCTTTTTAAGCCGAATTTGCCATCAGGATCAATGAAAGTACATGGTGATCCGAACGGCTCAAGAAACTTCAGATTTGGCTTGTATCTATGAAGAAGTTCAAAGCACGTCTTCTTGTATTTCTTCACAATCAGCACTCGGTTCAAAGTATAGCATGCCGCTGCCACAGCTTCACTCCAGAAATGGATAGGTAGTTTAGAATCAGCCAACATGGTTCGAGCAGTTTCAATAAGAGTACGGTTCTTTCATTCAGCTACACCGTTCTGCTGTGGAGTATATGGTGCACTGAATTCATGAAGAATTCCTTTCTCGTTGCAAAACTCTAACATGCGGTTATTCTTGAACTCCGTCCCATTATCAGATCGGATTCTTCTAATCGGCACCTTGTACAATTTTTCCATTTTTTTAAATAGGATCATTAATGACTCAAACGTTTGATCCTTTCTTTCCAAACACACAACCCAAGAGAATCTAGTGAAATCATCAGTTACCACCAGACAATATAAATCTCCACTGATACTCTTCACATTCACTGGCCCGAAGAGATCCATGTGGAGTCTCTCAAGCGGCACTCTGATCGAATTCAGCAACTTTTGTGGATGTGATTTCCTGGTCTGCTTTCCTTTCTTGCAAGCTACACAGTCATCATTCAAATGAAAATTCTTTAAATTCACACCTTCAACTAAATCGTTATGTACCAGAAAATTCATTTTCCTAACATGAATGTGGCCCATCTTTCGATGCCACATAATTGATTCTTTTTCGGTTGCTTTCGTTTTTACACAAAACACTGTTTTTGATGATTTGTTGGTGTTGCGACACTCATGTCAAGAATATACAAGTCATTTTCCCGTGGAGCGCGCAACAACACCATATCATCAGGGATTTTAAACCCAGGTGTTAACACAAGACATTCATTTTTGGTGAAATGTACGGTGAAAGACTTGTCACAGATCTGCGAAATACTCAGCAGATTGTTTTCAAGCTCAATTATATAGTTCACTTTATCAAATGAAATGACTCCGTTCGTCATTGTTCCTTGACCGACAATCCTTCCTCCTTGGTTTCCTGCAAAACCCACGTAACCTCCGTTAATTGATTTAACGTCATAGAGCAGTGCCAGCATCCCCGTCATGTGTCTCGAGGCCCCGCTGTCCATTATCCACTTCGAGATATACGATCTGGGCAGCCCCTGCAAACATTAGAGCAACTCAATCAAAACAATGAAGCCCATGACTTCTTAACTTGCGGAATGTAACGCCCCGTTTATTTGTACTTTCCATTTTTAGCAAGTCTTGTACGTGTTTCTATTTTTGAAACCCTTGTGCTCTTGTAATCGTTCCTTCTTGATAATCGTTGTAAACTCGAGACTTGAATCATGAATAAGAACTTACATTTCTTTAAATACGTGTTATACATGCTTCATACATTGTACACATTTAATGGTGAAACAACTTGATACTTACTCGTGATACTTACAAACATACGTTGAATTCTTAAATACGCAACATTCATACTTGATACCGTGATTACATACGAGTCCTATACTTAATGTTATTCTTTTGATGATTGAGGTACACTTGATACATGTCTTATATGCTAAAATACCCTAAAAAGGTCATAAAACACGTAAACTATATCATTGGGACAAGTTGCAAGTTTTAAATCATAAAAATAAAAGATTTCTTGCTTCTGACCATGGCTTGCGCACCGCAACAAAAAATCCTTACGGTGCGCAAGGGTATCTGGGCGGGACAGATTGTGTTTCTTCGCGAAAATGCACGAAATCCCAACATCTAACCTCACCCAATCACCTCTAATCCACCACTAAACACCTCCAATCACCACCAACCTCTTCCACTATAAATACAACCCTCCCCCAAGCATTTCTACACTTTCACAACCCTCAAATCTCTCTCAAACACTCTCAAGTTCTTGCATATTTCAGAAATTCGGACAGATTCATACACATTTACAAAAGTGAGCATAACTTGCTCATTTCTTAACGAAATCACCCGATTCTTCTTCCTACTTGCTTGGATAATCATAGGGTATGATTCCTTGACTTATCCTTGGAGAAATCAGACCTGGAAATCCCCTGAAATGATCCAAAAACTTTCTGTTTTGACTTATGTTCCTTCAAACTTGTTTAAACTTATTCAACTTGTGTCTAACACATCTCATACCTATGTCCCAATGCTTACAACCTCTCCTATGGTTGATTAGGCTTAAAAACAAGGTTGAGACACTTGAAATCAGAGGATTAAACCTTAAATACTTTCTGTTTTGCTAGGGTATTTAACCCATAAATCATGTCAAGCTTAGGTCTTGATGAATGAGTGATTATGGAACAACTTGGGTTGTCCTACATACAATCCTCACATGATTTGATGATTTCTCATAGATTAGATTATTTATATTATTGTATTAATCCTAGTTCGTGACCCTCCTTGGTTGTTTTTACATCAAGTGAAGTGGTGAACATACAAGGGGTTCCTAAACGGAAGCTAGTTCTTCCTACCCCATACTTGACATCATGATAACTCGAGGTGCCTAAATGAAGATCCTAATCTTCTACCTCCTACCTGAATTATTGGACTAAATAATAAGTAATACTTAACCTAGATATATATATACACGCATTCGAACCTTTGATGTCGAACTTGTGTTTATATGTTAAAGTAGTAGAACATCATCTAAGACCTAAACCTTGTTGTGATTCTTATGGGTGTTCAACTCATGAAAACATTATCATAACCCTTGTGGTTACCAAGTGTCATACAAGTGTTAGGTGTTGAAGATGATTATTTTCACATGTTATTCTCATATCTTATTTTTATGTTGTTTTAAATACCGAATCTTGTCTCTATGCGTACTTGAACTTTAACCCTTACACATTCAATCTTTTAACCTCATCAACTCGTCAATAATTGGATAATTGGAAAGCATATGCCAACTTTGTGAGTATACTGTATTTCCCCCTTTTTCTTTTACCACTTTTGGGGTGTAACATGTTTACTTATCAACAACTTACACATGAACATTTTGCTTAAACACATGAACATTCCTATTAACATGCTTGTATACGTGATGGCTTACTATTTAAACTTGGGTGAATCTTATGTGTTGAACTTATCATTAACTTCGTACGAGCCAAACCGTGACATATGTAGCGCTATAGGATTAACGACCCGCCACCCGTAACTTGTGGTTATGTCATGAGCCTGTTGCGTTTCCTTGGTTTGATATGTTAGACACATGCCATGTTTTTATGTTTATCTTGAATCACATGCTTGCTATGAGGAATTGTTCGAAACTTATCTTTTGTTATGTACGTACCAAACTTGTATACTCGCCTTTGCTTTTGCATTGAACTTTATTTTAAACATGTTACAGGTTGAGGATGATGATGCCATGAAATGAAGTAGCATTGATACCTAGATACACATATAGACGTTTAGATTAAATACGTTGTATAAATGTCATAATTGTTTTCGTATTGCTCTTTTTGTATTTAACATGTTGTATTTCAAATTTCTTGTATTGTAACATTTATTTATGAAGGAAATCAATTTATCTTTAATTCTATTGTCACAATTTAGCGTTATGTGTGATGAGCAATCTTTCTTCGTCTCACTCCGATGTTTCCGCCATCGGTTGGGGTGTGACACGGAACACTACCAAACACTATATCACACTTCTCATCAATCTTTGGAAAGTTAAACGTGACATTCGGAACATCCATTTTTACTTTTGATTTTAATTCATTTTTGATTGGGGGAAACTCTGCAAGAAACTTATCAAGTTCAAATTCAAACTCTACAACATCATCTTTCAAAATCTTTGTTTCATTTTTCAAAATGTTTTCCATCTTTTTCTCCTCGACCGATGGTTTCATTTTTGCAACCCATGATTGATTTTCAAAAATTTTTGTTTTCGGATAAATCTTTGAAGTCTTTTGAGACTTTGAAGATTCGCCAATCTCAAATATCGATTTCGGCTTATCTTCCGACTTCAAAGATTCACCCCTCTTCAAGATGCGAATTGGTGAAACCATTGGTTTTTTACTCTTTTTGTCAACTGGTGACTTAGGTCGAGGTTTTTGAACAACAGGTTTTACGACAGGCTTTTCAAAAACTTTCTTGCGTTGTTTTGCCATCTGCCCGATTTCATTGCAACGATAGCAAACTCTTTTGTCATACTCGACAAAAGTTGATTTGAATGATTCCTCTTTCAGTTTCTTTGCTGCATTGAAATCGTCAACGGCTTTCTGACTAAAGATGTATTCTTTCTCATCATCCACACTTGGTCCAACAACAAAGATATCATTCATTTTATCCTTTGGTTTGACAACCTTCTTAGCCATCTTTTTCTCAAAACCAATTCCTTTGTTTTTAAAGTTGTTACCATTTTTCTTGTTACCATTCCCTTCCCACTCCTTTTTGCTCGAGTTGTTGGAACATGCCGTAACAAATGACTTTTTAGGTTTCGAAAAGAATTCTTTGTTGTTTACCACATCAATGTCAATTTCAACCAATTTGAAGACTTTCTCAACATTTTCAATCTTTGCATTCTGAAGCGGATACTCGAAATCAGAGTAAATCTTGTCAGTTCCAATCATAGTGTAAACCACCATAATCGAATCATCATTCGTACTCTTGTCTGATTTCGGTATGAAACGATCTAAAAAGTTACCCTCGTCTTCAGAATCAGTAACAAATTTTTCAGAATGAAATTTCATGATTTCAACCTCAGAGTTATCACTCTCTTCATCTAACACCTGATCGACAACAGTCTTGATGACCTGTGACTCGTTGTCTGTGTCGGATGCAGAGAATGTAACATCAATGCTCTCTGGCAAGTCATCCTCAATTGTTTTCAACTTGAGGTTCAATGCAGCTTCCACCCCATCTGGATACTTTTGAGTATAATGATTCCACATTGGGGGTGGAACGCTGTTAAAGACTGGTGCAGCATTGGGCTGTTGTGGAACAATTTGTTCAAGAAGATAGGACGATGCAACATAGCTCATCAATTTCTTATCAATTCGCTCATTTTCAATTTTAGTTAATTGTAACTCTTTCTTTAATGATGCAATTGTGTCAAGATGAAAATTAACTTCCAATTGTTTATCAAAAAGTGTTGCTTTTGCTAGTTTTGTTGCTTTATTATTTTCTACACATTCTTTTTTAATCATTTTAACTGATCTGGATATAGTATCATATGCCTCTTTGACTTGTTCTAGATCAAATTTTAACATGTCAGCATGTTGTTTCAATTCCTGAAATTTAGTGTCTTTTTCAAGACACTCCATGCACGATTTTAAACACTTTTGGCATGGGGTTTCAGATATTGAATCCACTTTCTCAACAACCTCTGTTTCATGAGCGGTTTTTACTTCCTGTTTACCGACATCTTTCGACTCTGACTCAGACACTTTCTCAGATTTGGTCTCCTCAATTCCCGACTCCTTATCTGACTCCTTTTGAACTGACTCGGTACCGACAGAGTCGGGTTTCACAAGTTCTGTGTCTACCTCTTTCAGTTTCGCCATGAGAGCCTTGTCAGCAATTTTTTTTCAAAGTGTCTTTGGTCATTTCCTTTGTCACATCGATCATCTCTTCGACAGACTCATTCTTCTCCTCATATCTTGGATAAAATCCAGTTGTTGGTTCTTCAAAGAAACCTGCAAAAGGTTCAAAAAATTTAGGAGGCATGATAGATCTCAAAGAACTGGCTAATACCTCTTGCTCAGATTGATAGTAATGAACTTCTGCATTTAACTCCTCAATGTCAGCCACATTATCCACAGAAACATCTTCAACAACCACATCAGGTTCAACAACACTTTCAGTCACTTCAACTATCTCAGCCATCATAGCCTGTCCATCACTTCCAGGGATGTATTTATCCCAGCTGAATCCCTCAGCAACTTTCTCGTCATCCTGGTTCACAATGAGAGCTTTCTCTGGTTTGTTCTCGATTTGTGGTCTTTGAACTACAGGTTGCTGATTTGGTCGGTGATAAATTGCCTGTCTGTAATAATCATTCGTGAACGGGTTCTGATGATTATTCACTTCTCTATTTGGGCATTCCCTTTTGAAGTGGCCTCTATCTTTGCACTTGAAGCAGGTTACTTTAGACTTGTCGAAACCTAGCTTCTAATCAGGTCCAGAAAGGCTGTTTCTGCCCGTGATTTCCATAAAACGCTGTGCTCTCCTCACAAGACTAGCCATGCCCCATTTAATATCTATTAACTCAAGCTCCTCCAGGTCAATCTGATCGTAATCTTCTTTGGTCATGTCCGGATTCCCGATCTTACCCGCTACCAGAGACTCATACGACTCTAACACGGAAGCCAACAATGCAATATGCTGTTTCGCAGCTGATTTAGTGAATTCAATCCCATTCTTGATATTTACTGCGATGTTGCATTGAATCCCAGAAACATACGCCTGATTGTTTGAATTAGATGAGCTTTGAGGTGAAGTCTGTTCATTAGCTTTGACGTTTTGGCTCGTAGCTGGCAAATGGTGAAGGCTTGTTTATTTGTGGAGTATTTGATGAAGCACTTGATGATGTGTCAGCACTGAAACCAGTTTGTATCTTTGGGCTCTGATTTGTTGTAACTGGAATACTGCCTCTGTAGTACAAAGATACATCTTGTTGAACATTCATTGAGTTCATCTTTCTAATTTTTAGCAACTCCAACTCTTGAGCTTCAATCTTTTCTATGAATCCACTAAGATTCAGATTCCCAAAATTTGAATTGTTTTTCAACATCATCAGATACGTGCCCCACTCTTCATATGGTAATGCATCAGACAACTTATCAATCAATTCTTCATTGTTCTTTTCAATCTCTAATCTCTTCATCTCAAGTACTAAATGGAAATATCTATCGATCAGTTGCTTTGTTGTTTCACCCTTCATGCCGGTAAATATATCAAACTCCTTCTTTAATAAAGCCTTCTTATTCTTGATCATTGACACACTACCTTGAAACTTCAATTTCAATGCATTCCACATAGATTGAGCATTGTCTTCATGTTGTAATAACACTAAAATATCCTCTTTGATAGCCTGCTGAAGGATACTAATCATCTTTTTCTCGGCTTTGAAATCATTCTGTTCTGACTCTGTCAGACTTCCAATACCCTTTGCTTGACCTCTCCCATCAACCGGTGGAACATACTTCACTTCTATCTTCATCCAGCATTCGAAGTGGTTAGCCTGAACCCAGTTCTTAAATCTGCCTGACCATCCTGAGTATTCATCTATGTTCATAAGCTTGGGAGGCTTTTACATCGTTCCCAATTCATTCTCCATGTTGACGTTTTGCATAAGACTACCTGATGTTTGTCCTGCTTCCATACCACTGCCGGCGAAGAAGTTGTAGAAATCTTGGTTTTCCATTTTTAGAAATTTTATTACTGAAAACAGTTTAACTTTTGAAAATAGGTGACTTTACTAAAAACACGTTTTACACAAACTGAACTTCGGACGAAATATCACGAATGAAATGGACTATAACCCTCAAACCATGATTTTTTAATGCTGAAAAAGTTTTTGGAGCGAAATCAGATTTTTAAAGTACGAGCGAAATCACAGTTTAACACTATGAGCGAAATCAGTGAGAAACTTTGGAGCGGAATCACAACCTTAGTGATTCTTAGAAGCGGAATCAGAAGGTTAACGAACTCAGGAGCGGAATCAGAAGATTCCCTCGAGCGGAATCACAGATTCAGGCTAAAACTTTGATTTCACTCCAAATGTTTCGAGCGGAATTAGACTTTTCAGGTGAAGAACCTGATTTCGCTCAGAATACGGGCGGAATCACTCAACTTCTGATTCGAGCGGAATCAGGTTTCGAGCCATTTTTTATCAATTATAAGCCGAATTTTAAGCTGATACTCTCAAGGATTTGTTAATTGTTACTTTTACACAATATGTCAAAAACTCAGTCCATTTTGTCCGTGGCAGTGTCCAGAAATCCAAAAAATGTAGTAAAAAGGCTTTGATTCAGGTATTTTAGCTCATAACTGGCTCTGATACCAATTGTAGGATCGATATTGACGATCTAGTGAGTCAATCAGAACCAAAATACCACTGTTTATGTGGCGGAAACACGCAAACAGTTTAAAGCAATGAGAATGGAGTAGAAATAGACAGAATATCACTTTAAACACAGTTTCTCATTAATTGATCACAGAAAAATCCGGCAGCAGTTCGGTTTCAACTTGAAGGATCGGTGCCTAATGAGAAACAAACACAGCTATATATAGGGGCCCTAATTCCGCTCCTAATGACACCTTGTCATTTCGGGCGGAATCACAAGCTTCTGATTTCGCTCCAAATGACAAAGTGTCATTAGGAGCGGAATCACAACATAATAACATAACATTTACATTTTAGCCCCTATACATTACATACTTGACATATTTGACCCCTAGACCCTATACAAGCTTGACTAAGACTAAGACGTAGGCTTTAGAAATTCGTGCATCAACATATATATATATATATATATATATATATATGAACTCATATATATATATATATATATATATTACGGTGCCAACATAATCTAATGGTAATGTTTTTCAATCTTTCCTATGAATCCACTAAGATTCAGATTCCCAAAATTTGAATTGTTTTTCAACATCATCAGATACGTGCCCCACTCTTCATATGGTAATGCACCAGACAACTTATCAATCAATTCTTCATTGTTCTTTTCAATCTCTAATCTCTTCATCTCAAGTACTAAATGGCAATATCTATCGATCAGTTGCTTTGTTGTTTCACCCTTCATGCCGGTAAAAATATCAAACTCCTTCTTTAATAAAGCCTTCTTATTCTTGATCATTGACACACTACCTTGAAACTTCAATTTCAATGCATTCCACATAGATTGAGCATTGTCTTCATGTTGTAATAACACTAAAATATCCTCTTTGATAGCCTGCTGAAGGATACTAATCATCTTTTTCTCGGCTTTGAAATCATTCTGTTCTGACTCTGTCAGACTTCCAATACCCTTTGCTTGACCTCTCCCATCAACCGGTGGAACATACTTCACTTCTATCTTCATCCAGCATTCGAAGTGGTTAGCCTGAACCCAGTTCTTAAATCTGCCTGACCATCCTGAGTATTCATCTATGTTCATAAGCTTGGGAGGCTTTTGCATCGTTCCCAATTCATTCTCCATGTTGACGTTTTGCATAAGACTACCCGATGTTTGTCCTGCTGCCATACCACTGCCGGCGAAGAAGTTGTAGAAATCTTGGTTTTCCATTTTAAGAAATTTTATTACTGAAAACAGTTTAACTTTTGAAAATAGGTGACTTTACTAAAAACACGTTTTACACAAACTGAACTTCGGACGAAATATCACGAACGAAATGGACTATAACCCTCAAACCATGATTTTTTAATGCTGAAAAAGTTTTTGGAGCGAAATCAGATTTTTAAATTACAAGCGAAATCACAGGTTAACACTACGAGCGAAATCAGTGAGAAACTTTGGAGCGGAATCACAACCTTAGTGATTCTTAGAAGCAGAATCAGAAGGTTAGCGAACTCAGGAGCGGAATCAGAAGATTCCCTCGAGCGGAATAACAGATTCAGGCTAAAACTTTGATTTCACTCCAAATGCTTCGAGCGGAATTAGACTTTTCAGGTGAAGAACCTGATTTCGCTCAGAATACGAGCGGAATCACTCAACTGCTGATTCGAGCGGAATCAGGTTTCGAGCCATTTTTTATCAATTATAAGCCGAATTTTAAGCTGATACTCTCAAGGGTTTGTTAATTGTTACTTTTACACAATATGTCAAAAACTCAGTCCATTTTGTCCGTGGCAATGTCCAGAAATCCAAAAAATGTAGTAAAAAGGCTTTGATTCAGGTATTTTAGCTTATAACTGGCTCTGATACCAATTGTAGGATCGATATTGACGATCTAGTGAGTCAATCAGAACCAAAATACCACTGTTTATGTGGCGGAAACACGCAAACAGTTTGAATCAAAGAGAATGGAGTAGAAATAGACAGAATATCACTTTAAACACAGTTTCTCACTAATTGATCACAGAAAAATCCGGCAGCAGTTCGGTTTCAACTTGAAGGATCGGTGCCTAATGAGAAACAAACACAACTATATATAGGGGCCCTAATTCCGCTCCTAATGACACCTTGTCATTTCGGGCGGAATCACAACATAATAACATAACATTTACATTTCAGCCCCTATACATTACATACTTGACATATTTGACCCCTAGACCCTATACAAGCTTGACTAAGACTAAGACGTAGGCTTTAGACATTCGTGCATCAACATATATATATATATGAACTCATATATATATATATATATATATATATATATATATATATATATATATATATATATATATATATATATATATATATATATATATATATATATATATTACGGTGCCAACATAATCAAATGGTAAGGTTTTTCAATCTTTCCTATGAATCCACTAAGATTCAGATTCCCAAAATTTGAATTGTTTTTCAACATCATCAGATACGTGCCCCACTCTTCATATGGTAATGCATCAGACAACTTATCAATCAATTCTTCATTGTTCTTTTCAATCCCTAATCTCTTCATCTCAAGTACTAAATGGCAATATCTATCTATCAGTTGCTTTGTTGTTTCACCCTTCATGCCGGTAAAAATATCAAACTTCTTCTTTAATAAAGCCTTCTTATTCTTGATCATTGACACACTACCTAGAAACTTCAATTTCAATGCATTCCACATAGATTGAGCATTGTCTTCATGTTGTAATAACACTAAAATATCCTCTTTGATAGCCTACTGAAGGATACTAATCATCTTTTTCTCGGCTTTGAAATCATTCTATTCTGACTCTGTCAGACTTCCAATACCCTTTGCTTGACCTCTCCCATCAACCGGTGGAACATACTTCACTTCTATCTTCATCCAGCATTCGAAGTGGTTAGCCTGAACCCAGTTCTTAAATCTGCCTGACCATCCTGAGTATTCATCTATATTCATAAGCTTGGGAGGCTTTTACATCGTTCCCAATTCATTCTCCATGTTGACGTTTTCCATAAGACTACCCGATGTTTGTCCTGCTGCCATACCACTGCCGGCGAAGAAGTTGTAGAAATCTTAGTTTTCCATTTTTAGAAATTTTATTACTGAATACAGTTTAACTTTTGAAAATAGGTGACTTTACTAAAAACACGTTTTACACAAACTGAACTCCGGACGAAATATCACGAACGAAATGGACTATAACCCTCAAACCATGATTTTTTAATGCTGAAAAAGTTTTTGGAGCGAAATCAGATTTTTAAAGTACGAGCGAAATCACAGTTTAACACTACGAGCGAAATCAGTGAGAAACTTTGGAGCGGAATCACAACCTTAGTGATTCTTAGAAGCGGAATCAGAAGGTTAGCGAACTCAGGAGCGGAATCAGAAGATTCCCTCGAGCGGAATCACAGATTCAGGCTTAAACTTTGATTTCGCTCCAAATGCTTCGAGCGGAATTAGACTTTTCAGGTGAAGAACCTGATTTCGCTCAGAATACGAGCGGAATCACTCAACTGCTGATTCGAGCAGAATCAGGTTTCGAGCCATTTTTTATCAATTATAAGCCGAATTTTAAGCTGATACTCTCAAGGGTTTGTTAATTGTTACTTTTACACAATATGTCAAAAACTCAGTCCATTTTGTCCGTGGCAATGTCCAAAAATCCAAAAAATGTAGTAAAAAGGCTTTGATTCAGGTATTTTAGCTCATAACTGGCTCTGATAACAATTGTAGGATCGATATTGACGATCTAGTGAGTCAATCAGAACCAAAATACCACTGTTTATGTGGAGAAAACACGCAAACAGTTTGAATCAAAGAGAATGGAGTAGAAATAGACAGAATATCACTTTAAACACAGTTTCTCATTAATTGATCACAGAAAAATCCGGCAGCAGTTCGGTTTCAACTTGAAGGATCGGTGCCTAATGAGAAACAAACACAGCTATATATAGGGGCCCTAATTCCGCTCCTAATGACACCTTGTCATTTCGGGCGGAATCACAAGCTTCTGATTTCGCTCCAAATGACAAAGTGTCATTAGGAGCGGAATCACAACATAATAACATAACATTTACATTTCAACCCCTATACATTACATACTTGACATATTTGACCCCTAGACCCTATACAAGCTTGACTAAGACTAAGACGTAGGCTTTAGACATTCGTGCATCAACATATATATATATATGAACTCATATATATATATATATATATTAACGTGCCAATATATATTAGGACGTGTAGAAATCAATTTGTGGGATTGCACTATTTAAAATACGCACCAAAAGGTGAGTGTCGTTAAACCCCCTCTTTTTGCTGCTTTGTTTATGTTTTGGGGGAAGAACACGCCTAAAAAGGGTTTAATAATGTTTTTTTGAAATAAAACATACCTTTGATATAAATTATATATTTTCGTTGAAAATATATGGATTTTGATAAATTATATGTTTCGGGATGAAATGGTTTTGGTGAATAAATATGTTTCGGGGAGAAACGGGGATTAGCACGGTGTTTGGGGGAAAACAATCGTGTAGTTGGAACAAATTTGCTTGATCTCAAGAGATTAAGTATCGGCATAGGCTTACATTTCGGTGGGGATTTCAAGGAATTCGTACAACATCATATATTAAATTTGTCATATTATTAGGATATATATATTGTACGTGAGGCAGACATCATAGATGGTCTCGATATGGACCATGCGCCAACGGTGTCGTTTAATCATTTAAGTATTGCACGCGAGGAATTGTTGGTAGATCTATCGAGTTAACAACCCCGTCGTGTCTGGTCGCCCCGTGTCAAGTCAAACGACGAATTGATATTCTGTTTATAGTCTAGCCTTGATTATCCCTACATTGTAAATATATAGTTCGTAACGTCTAGCTAACTTATGAGTCCGAATATTTGATGCTATAAATTTAATATGTAAAACTTGGGAAAATTCCTTATTCAAAGGTTTTGGGGGAAAAGCCTACGACGGTTGACCCGTGGATTAGAAAGCTTTTTCCTTGGAATCAAATTATTTAAAATTTGAATGTGTGAACTCACCTTCCTTTGTGTTGACACTTGATTTTAACGTGTTCTTCAGGTACTTGAGTTCGGCTTCGGGAATCATGGCGTATCTTGTGGTTGTTGATGCGTGTTTCGTCACTTAATATGTTGGACTAACTTTCTGGGACGAATGTAATAAGATCCGTGAGGATCAAAGACAACTTAACTATGTCGTAGTCGTGTCATGTTTTGAAATGTTATGTTTAAAAACTTATGTTTTAATTAAGTTATGTCCAACAATTAAATGCATTGATCGTCAAGATATTAATGGGCACCAACTTCCGTCACCACTACGTTTTATATTCCGCTGTGACGTTTTTAGGGTGTGACATACATATCCTTACATTCTGGTTTTCATAACAATATACATAGTATATGATTTTAAAACATCATTCATGATTTCAAAAACATTTCATATGGTTTAAAAACATTTAAACATAGTATATTTTCCCAATATACCAAGTACATAATTTCAAAAAATCATCCATGTTTTCAAAAATCTCAAACATGATTTTAAAGGCATTTCACATGGTTTTAAAACAATTTATAAACATATTTACCTAGTATACCTATTACATGATTTCAAAAACATTACATAAGGTTTCAAAAACATTAAACATATTTTCAAAAATCCCATGCATAGCTTTCAAGGACATTCTACACGTATGTTGGCTTAGCATACGTAGTACACGATTTTCAAGAACACTCTACTCGTATATTGACTTAGCATATGTAGTACACGATTTTCAAGAACATTCTGCTTTGTATGTTGACTTAGCATGCCTAGCACATTGATTTCAAGGATCCTTTTTGCTTCATATGCTGGCTTAGCATATTTAGCACCTTGATTTCATAAACACTATACTTCGTATGTTGACTTAGCATACCTAGTACAAGGTTTCAAAACAATTTCCCGCTACACGAATTCCAAAATCCTTAGAGGATCTTCCTATCTTCAAAGTTAGATCCTTATGGATGTTTAAAGCGCAAAATCAAAATCCTTAATTGGGTTATTTGTGTGCTTTAATGCGTATGTTACGATTCAATGAGGACAAAACCGAATCCTTATAAGATCTTCCTATCTTCATAGTTAGATTCTTGAGGATGTTTAAAGTACTAGTTGAAGTCCATTGATTGGATTCATGGTGTACTTTAAATGCAAGCGTACAAATTGATAACAAGTTGATAACCAAGTTGACAACTATGTGATTATGTGTTTATGTGTGAATCCAAATGCTCGCTTTCCAAATCATTGTAGAGTCTTCCATGTCTTCATATGACAGATTCTTAGAAGGATATCCAAAAGTACTATCTTAAATGCTTAATGGGTTTCTATTTAATAGTTAAGACCCTTGGATGGTAAAGTACTATTCCAAAGTTAAAGACATCATTCGTTGTTGTAGTTAAAGAGACCCTTTGGTGTTCTAGTTAAAGAGATCATGTGTTGATCTAGTTAAAGATATCATTCGTTGATATAGTTAAAGAGATCATGTGTTGATCTAGTTAAAGACATCATTCATTGATGTAGTAAAAGAGACCCTTTGGTGGTCTAGTTAAAGAGATCATGCGTTGATCTAGTTAAAGATATCATTCGTTGATATAGTTAAAGAGACCCTTTGGTGGTCTAATTAAAGAGATCATGTGTTGATCTATTAAAGAGACCCTCTGGTGGTCTAGTTCAAGAGGTCGTTCACCGATCTAGTTAAAGAGATCCTTTGGTGATCTAGTTGAAGAGACTCTTTGGTGGTCTATTTAATGAGATCATTCGTTGATCTAGTTAAAGAGACTCTATGGTAGTCTAGTCAAGTCATCACAGGATTATTCATTTGATTAATTCCCCTACACATTATAAAATGAACTGTGCGGACTGTGCAATGAATTATGTAATTATGGATGCATACATAATTATGGAATTCAGTGCACAGAAACCACAACAAGTTTTGTCATGTGTAAGAACCTATAGTGATAAGAATAACGAAACGGGAACAATGTAATAAGGGCATGGTGGATACGCCGATGGTACTTCCTATATATAAGTGTTCCTTATTACATTGCAAAAGTAGCGTTATTTAAGTTACTAGAAGTTCTGGACCTTAACCAATGTGGTTTTATGTTATGTTCTCTGACTCAAATTTCGAGCACACACAAGTTTCCTATAATAGTCTTCATAGGAAACATTCTCTCTATCCGTTGTTCGCAACTCCAAATTCTTGTCGAATTCACACGCTCTCCATATTTTACTACAACAAGGATATCATTTTAACAATTACATGTCACTCTTGATATTCGGTACAATCATACACAAACCAATTGGAATGGAGTTTAAATCTTCGGATCTGAACATTAAACATGTTTTCGAAAATCCCATGCACAGTTTTCAAGGACATTCTACACGTATGTTGGCTTAGCATACGTAGTACACGATTTTCAAGAACACTCTACTCATATGTTACTTAGCATATGTAGTACACGATTTTCAAGAACATTCTGCTTTGTATGTTGACTTAGCATGCCTAGCACATTGATTTCAAGGATCCTTTTTGCTTCATATGCTGGCTTAGCATATTTAGCACATTGATTTCATAAACACTATACTTCGTATGTTGACTTAGCATACCTAGTACAAGGTTTCGAAACAATTTCCCGCTACACGAATTCCAAAATCCTTAGAGGATCTTCCTATCTTCATAGTTAGATCCTTATGGATGTTTAAAGCGCAAAATCAAAATCCTTAATTGGGTTATTTGTGTGCTTTAATGCGTATGTTACGATTCAATGAGGACAAAACCGAATCCTTATAAGATCTTCATATCTTCATAGTTAGATTCTTGAGGATGTTTAAAGTACTAGTTGAAGTCCATTGATTGGATTCATGGTGTACTTTAAATGCAAGCGTACAAATTGATAACAAGTTGATAACCAAGTTAACAACTATGTGATTATGTGTTAATGTGTGAATCCAAATGCTCGCTTTCCAAATCCTTGTAGAGTCTTCCATATCTTCATATGACAGATTCTTAGAAGGATATCCAAAAGTACTATCTTAAATGCTTAATGGGCTTCTATGTAATAGTTAAGACCCTTGGATGGTAAGGTACTATTCCAAAGTTAAAGACATCATTCGTTGTTGTAGTTAAAGAGACCCTTTGGTGTTCTAGTTAAAGAGATCATGTGTTGATCTAGTTAAAGATATCATTCGTTGATATAGTTAAAGAGATCATGTGTTTATCTAGTTAAAGACATCATTCATTGATGTAGTAAAAGAGACCCTTTGGTGGTCTAGTTAAAGAGATCATGCGTTGATCTAGTTAAAGATATAATTCGTTGATATAGTTAAAGAGACCCTTTGGTGGTCTAATTAAAGAGATCATGTGTTGATCTATTAAAGAGACCCTCTGGTGCTCTAGTTCAAGAGGTCGTTCACCGATCTAGTTAAAGAGATCCTTTGGTGATCTAGTTGAAGAGACTCTTTGGTGGTCTATTTAAAGAGATCATTCGTTGATCTAGTTAAAGAGACTCTATGGTAGTCTAGTTAAGTCATCACAGGATTATTCGTTTGATTTATTCCCCTACACATTATAAAATGAACTGTGCAGACTGTGCAATGAATTACGTAATTATGGATGCATACATAATTATGGAATTCAGTGCACAGAAACCACAACAAGTTTTGTCATGTGTAAGAACCTATAGTGATAAGAATAACGAAACGGGAACAATGTAATAAGGGCATGGTGGATACGCCGATGGTACTTCCTATATATAAGTGTTCCTTATTACATTGCAAATGTAGCGTTATTTAAGTTACTAGAAGTTCTGGACCTTAACCAATGTGGTTTTATGTTATGTTCTCTGACTCAAATTTCGAGCACACACAAGTTTCCTATAATAGTCTTCATAGGAAACATTCTCTCTATCCGTTGTTCGCAACTCCAAATTCTTGTCGAATTCACACGCTCTCCATATTTTACTACAACAAGGATATCATTTTAACAATTACATGTCACTCTTGATATTCGGTACAATCATACACAAACCAATTGGAATGGAGTTTAAATCTTCGGATCTGAACATTAAACATGTTTTCGAAAATCCCATGCACAGTTTTCAAGGACATTCTACACGTATGTTGGCTTAGCATACGTAGTACACGATTTTCAAGAACACTCTACTCATATGTTACTTAGCATATGTAGTACACGATTTTCAAGAACATTCTGCTTTGTATGTTGACTTAGCATGCCTAGCACATTGATTTCAAGGATCCTTTTTGCTTCATATGCTGGCTTAGCATATTTAGCACATTGATTTCATAAACACTATACTTCGTATGTTGACTTAGCATACCTAGTACAAGGTTTCGAAACAATTTCCCGCTACACGAATTCCAAAATCCTTAGAGGATCTTCCTATCTTCATAGTTAGATCCTTATGGATGTTTAAAGCGCAAAATCAAAATCCTTAATTGGGTTATTTGTGTGCTTTAATGCGTATGTTACGATTCAATGAGGACAAAACCGAATCCTTATAAGATCTTCATATCTTCATAGTTAGATTCTTGAGGATGTTTAAAGTACTAGTTGAAGTCCATTGATTGGATTCATGGTGTACTTTAAATGCAAGCGTACAAATTGATAACAAGTTGATAACCAAGTTAACAACTATGTGATTATGTGTTAATGTGTGAATCCAAATGCTCGCTTTCCAAATCCTTGTAGAGTCTTCCATATCTTCATATGACAGATTCTTAGAAGGATATCCAAAAGTACTATCTTAAATGCTTAATGGGCTTCTATGTAATAGTTAAGACCCTTGGATGGTAAGGTACTATTCCAAAGTTAAAGACATCATTCGTTGTTGTAGTTAAAGAGACCCTTTGGTGTTCTAGTTAAAGAGATCATGTGTTGATCTAGTTAAAGATATCATTCGTTGATATAGTTAAAGAGATCATGTGTTTATCTAGTTAAAGACATCATTCATTGATGTAGTAAAAGAGACCCTTTGGTGGTCTAGTTAAAGAGATCATGCGTTGATCTAGTTAAAGATATAATTCGTTGATATAGTTAAAGAGACCCTTTGGTGGTCTAATTAAAGAGATCATGTGTTGATCTATTAAAGAGACCCTCTGGTGCTCTAGTTCAAGAGGTCGTTCACCGATCTAGTTAAAGAGATCCTTTGGTGATCTAGTTGAAGAGACTCTTTGGTGGTCTATTTAAAGAGATCATTCGTTGATCTAGTTAAAGAGACTCTATGGTAGTCTAGTTAAGTCATCACAGGATTATTCGTTTGATTTATTCCCCTACACATTATAAAATGAACTGTGCAGACTGTGCAATGAATTACGTAATTATGGATGCATACATAATTATGGAATTCAGTGCACAGAAACCACAACAAGTTTTGTCATGTGTAAGAACCTATAGTGATAAGAATAACGAAATGGGAACAATGTAATAAGGGCATGGTGGATACGCCGATGGTACTTCCTATATATAAGTGTTCCTTATTACATTGCAAATGTAGCGTTATTTAAGTTACTAGAAGTTCTGGACCTTAACCAATGTGGTTTTATGTTATATTCTCCGACTCAAATTTCGAGCACACACAAGTTTCCTATAATAGTCTTCATAGGAAACAATCTCTCTATCCGTTGTTCGCAACTCCAAATTCTTGTCGAATTCACACGCTCTCCATATTTTACTACAACAAGGATATCATTTTAACAATTACATGTCACTCTTGATATTCGGTTCAATCATACATAAACCTATTGGAATGGAGTTTAAATCTTCAGATATGAACATTATACATATTTTCAAAAATCCCATGCATAGTTTTCAAGGACATTCTACACGTATGTTGGCTTAGCATACGTAGTACACGATTTTCAAGAACACTCTACTCGTATGTTACTTAGCATATGTAGTACACGATTTTCAAGAACATTCTGCTTTGTATGTTGACTTAGCATGCCTAGCACATTGATTTCAAGGATCCTTTTTGCTTCATATGCTGGCTTAGCATATTTAGCACCTTGATTTCAAAAACACTATACTTCGTATGTTGACTTAGCATACCTAGTACAAGGTTTCGAAACAATTTCCCGCTACACGAATTCCAAAATCCTTAGAGGATCTTCCTATCTTCATAGTTAGATCCTTATGGATGTTTAAAGCGCAAAATCAAAATCCTTAATTGGGTTATTTGTGTGCTTTAATGCGTATGTTACGATTCAATGAGGACAAAACTGAATCCTTATAAGATCTTCCTATCTTCATAGTTAGATTCTTGAGGATGTTTAAAGTACTAGTTGAAGTCCATTGATTGGATTCATGGTGTACTTTAAATGCAAGCGTACAAATTGATAACAAGTTGATAACCAAGTTGACAACTATGTGATTATGTGTTTATGTGTTAATGTGTGAATCCAAATGCTCGCTATCCAAATCTTTGTAGAGTCTTCCATATCTTCATATGACAGATTCTTAGAAGGATATCCGAAAGTACTAACTTAAATGCTTAATGGGCTTCTATGTAATAGTTAAGACCTTTGGATGGTAAAGTACTATTCCAAAGTTAAAGACATCATTCGTTGTTGTAGTTAAAGAGACCCTTTGGTGTTCTAGTTAAAGAGATCATGTGTTGATCTAGTTAAAGACATCATTCATTGATGTAGTAAAAGAGACCCTTTGGTGGTCTAGTTAAAGAGATCATGCGTTGATCTAGTTAAAGATATCATTCGTTGATATTATTTAAAGAGACCCTTTGGTGGTCTAATTAAAGAGATCATGTGTTGATCTATTAAAGAGACCCTTTGGTGGTCTAGTTCAAGAGGTCGTTCGCCGATCTAGTTAAAGAGATCCTTTGGTGATCTAGTTGAAGAGACTCTTTGGTGGTCTATTTAAAGAGATCATTCGTTGATCTAGTTAAAGAGACTCTATGGTAGTCTAGTCAAGTCATCACAGGATTATTCGTTTGATTTATTCCCCTACACATTATAAAATGAACTGTGCGAACTGTGCAATGAATTACGTAATTATGGATGCATACATCATTATGGAATTCAGTGCACAGAAACCACAACAAGTTTTATCATGTGTAAGAACCTATAGTGATAAGAATAACGAAACGGGAACAATGTAATAAGGACATGGTGGATACGCCGATGGTACCTCCTATATATAAGTGTTCCTTATTACATTGCAAATGTAGCGTTATTGTTAGGACCGGTTTTCGACTCCGAAATGATTGCGTAACCGAACGTGTGACGTGCGGAATCCGTACACGAACGTGACCGAACACACGAGATGTAATATAATCTGTGATTCTATTGACGAATATGAAAACGTACAAACACTTGAATCACCTTTTGCCTTTCTCTCTCTACTTTCTCTCTCTAGCTTCTATCTCCTCAAATGTAGCAAATGGCTAAAGTTTCAAAAGTCCTAAATGAGAACCCTAATGGTTCTATTTATAGACCAATGGATATAATGAGAGATCTCATTATTTACATAAATGCCACCTTGCCTTTTCCTATTTATAACAATATAAAACCTAGTTTTAAATAGTTTCAGCTACGATCTTGAGATGACGGAGGCGATAGACATATTGCACTAACAGACTCCCCCTTGGATATTACCGTAGTCAATCTCAAACATTTAGTCAGACTCGTAGCGTCTGATCTTTTTCTCTCAAGCTTGAACAGAATCCCCGTGGATCTGTCTTCAGCTTCAGCTTCCTCTTTCAGTAGACTCTTCAGGCTCCCCCTTTCGTCAAGCTTCCGTGCTTTGGGATCGACACCTGGCTTTCCGGTTACAAGCTCCTCTGGGATAGTTACGTGGCTCCTTGAATGCACACTCCCCCTTTCGTTGAGCTCGTCTTCAGACTCCCCCTTAGACTCGGCTATCGGGATCGTAGTCTGGAATCTGCAATCCTCAAACATTTATAAGTAAAACATTTTTAGATTTCCAGGTATCGTAACCTGGCTCCATCAAACTTTCTAAATCTAGATCCTGGGACTAAGATATAATAATATGAATATATCCAGAATTACTTGATACTCTTCCCCTATCAACAATCTTCAAAGATTTGGCAGTATTAAGCGAATCGGATCGGAAACTGGCTCTTTTACAGATTTTAACAATATAAGCATCCAAATCCTTCACGGTTAATCATCCAAGTCCAACTTAATGACCTTGGAGATATCACAAACTGTTTTTGATTTTTGATTTAAAAATTTCATGTTTCAAATTAATGAACTTGTTTTATTTTCAGAAACACGATCAACATACTTAGATTTTGAAACTCAGCTTCCCAGACATCGGTTGTCGAAAATAAAGCGGAAATCAAAATCTTTTTGAATTTTTCTGAAACATAAAGCAATAACGAAATATTTACAAACATATTTACAGACAATATTTTTGTTTGAGTTTGCGTCAGAAGATCATATCAGGTTTTGACAAGTCACAAGTACCGTTGAGCTTAGTTACACATTAAGAATTAAACAATTCACTTAGATTGTCGATATACTGATCCACTTAAATTTTCACACAAAGTTCAACTGATTCAGGATATGGATTAGGTGTATTAAGAACTTAAACTCATTCATGTGTCCCACCTCTTGAATATACTCCCGTATCCAGATCCCAATATTCAGTCTTACAGGTGAGTATACCTAGATGATATCTGTAAGGGGAATAAATTATAGTACGAAACCGTGAGAGCTCAGGTCAGAACTTACGTTTAGCAGAGAGATGACGGCTCGACTTTTAGTGTGTCCCCTTTAGAGGATCTTTTGTATTACAACAGCAATGACTATCAATTTTCTTGTTTCATCAATTTGCTGAGGGCGGCGCTATATTTCAAGCAATGCAGAAAGTATTCTCCGGGGACTAGGCCATTGCTTCCGCAAAATCAGAACTCCCGGGATAATACCCCAGATATCACTAAGCATAAAGACCTAGTATCTCAGAAAGAGGGGTCCTTCAAACGAGATTTCAGGGGTTACCTATATATCCAAGTAGTGTTCCCCACGAAATAAGCAAGTTTGAATTTAGGTTTATATCCCGAAAAAGTTTACTAAATGTATAAAAACCTATAGGCATATCATCAGTGAGACTGTTTAACGCTATATAATCATTACATTTCTTTAGCATACTGTAACTGTCTACTGATGTACTATCATTTCCTCTTTTTACACAAAACTCATTTTTGAATTTTATCATGTTTTTGGCTTTTTCAAATTTTCTAATGTTTTTGGATTTTCTGACAATATTACTCCCCCTAAAATGCAAAATCATTTAAAGAAAATTTGACAACCAATACTGATAGCTTTGTCTCGCCATCAATTTTCTGCTTCTCATGCACTGGTTTGCAGAAAATATAACATACCCCCATGATTTACAACCCATTGATTTTCGACAGTTTGAAAACCGTTTTTCAATCTTGTGAAAGTAATCATGTTTGTTCAGCTGTGAGGGTTTCGACGTATTCAATCAACATATTTTTGAATTTTAGAATTTTTGACAAAAATTAAAAACAAACATATTTTTGTTTTTTTTAAGTTTTTCAATTTTTAGGGTTTTTGAAAATTGTTTATTTATGTACAGAAAATGTGAAACTCCCTGTTCAACCAAACCAGGGTTCAGCAGCCTCTTCCTCTTGTTGTGCTAGGCTGCTCCAACTTCCATTCTCACAATCTTCGATTTTGTTGAGCACCTGCACATTCAGATTACTTGATTACTTGAACAATTTAGCCCAGGTCTGTTGAACCTTAGGCATTTCAACACAATATGTATCATTCAATTTCGGAAAATCTTTTTCATTCTGAACAAAGACTTTTTCATCTTTAACTTCAATTTTCTCATCTTTTACCAAAGACACTAGTTTCTTAACACTCCATGTTTGTCCTTTTGGAGTACCTCTTTTGTAAAAATGTGAATCTTTTTGAACATTTTGTTTTTTAACAATAACTTTTGGTGTCCAAAACTGTTGTGGTTTTGTCATATCAACAGTTGTGTTCCAACTTTGTGTTGTTCTGAATCTGGGTGTGTGAAAAATCTGTGTTTGTCTAGAATCAGACCTAGTCTGTTTTGGTTTCCAAATTTGATTTGAAGCAAACTTGTTTGTGTTGTACCTCCAAGTTTGTTTTGAATCAAATCTGGCTGACCTTTGTTTCACACCCTCAGATTTTTGTTTCTCAACATTTTCAGGCTTCTTTTTGTCAACATCCACAGGTTTCAGATTCGGACACTTTCGTGTAAGATGTCCAATTTGATCACACTTGAAACATGTTCTCTTGGACACATCTTTGACCTGTGGTTGTTGCTTTTTCTTTTGAGCTATGAACTCATCATTAGACTGTTGTCCAAATTTGAGTTCTTTCTCTTCTGCTAAACTTTTTCCCTGAACAAAACTCATCTTTGCCTGAGAATTTGGCACTTCATTTTTCTTCCAATTTTGTTTCTTTTTATAACCCAACCCTGCTTTCATATTCTTCTTTTTGTAATCGGGTTTGTTATAAAAAGATTTGTGACCTTTTCCAGCAAATTTTGAAATCTCAGATTTCTCAATCTCAACCATTTTAAAAACTTTATCAATCTTTTCTGAAATCACATTTTGAATCGGGAATACAATATCTAAGAATAATTTGTCTGATCCAATCATGGTATAAACCAATCATTTTGAATCATCATTCACAACTTTCTCAGATTTTGAATGTTTGAGATAACCATCATGAAAATTTCCCTGATTTTCATCATGTGATTCAGACTTACCTTTGATTGACTCATCTTTCAAAACGCTTTCAACAACCTTACTTTCCACCTCTGAATCATTAGCCTCATCAGATTTGGCGTAAGTCACATCGATACTTTCAGGTAATTGGTCAACTATGTTCAGACCTTTTGCCACCTTTTCCTCATCATAAAAAGTATAATTGTTTCTCAATGGTGGTGGTACCTGATGAAATTCTGAACCAATACCCTTTTTGTTCTTGTCAGTATCTTTGTCATTTGGTATGATGTTGAAAATGCGTTCGAGAATGTACGAAGAGTTATGATAACTTTGAAGTTTGGTAACAACCTTTTCTTTTTCAGCCAGAACTTGTTTGAGATTAGCAACATCATCAACACACTTATTTAATTCAAGTTGCTTTTCTTTAAACTGTCTCTCATACATTTCTTTAGTGACTAAAGTTTCAGACAATCTTTGATCAAAACATTTAACTTGTCTCTTCAAAGTATCATAAGCCTCTTGTACTCTCTGACTCGACCACTTTAAAACATCATACTCTTTTTGAAAATCTTGAAACTTATTTTCTTTTTCAACACAACCAACACATTTAGCTGTACACATTTCTTTCAAAATCTTATTTTCTTCTTCAAGACCATGACATTTCTGTGTTAGCTTTTCAACCTTTAGTTTCAAAATTTCCTCTTTTTCAATAATTTTTTTACATTTTATTTTGAAAACATTTTCAAGTTTGCTTGTTTCAATATCTTTTGTTTTGATTGTTTCATCTTTTTCAATACAGGCTTTGCATATTTTTATGCAATTCCTGCATTTGTTCTCATTTTTATCAACAATTTCAACATTCGATAGATCAGAAGATTAATTTACCTCGGTCTCTTTCAGCACCGGTTCTTCTGTCTGATCTTCCTCTTTGTTCTCTCCTTCTTCTTTCTGTTCTTCTTCAATCTTCTGCTCTTCTTCAGCAGCAAACTTTGCAGTACTCTTTAATTCTTTAATCAGCTTTTTCAACTCTTCTTCCTTTCTCTTTTTCATTTCCACTACCTTTGGTAGACTTGCTTCAAAAACTTCTTTTATCTTGTTCATTAAATCCGGCAAGTAACTTTTATCAGAAAGCCTTCTTGTGTTAAAAGTGCCCTCATTTGGAAACAAATTTGTTACTGCATCAAAATCCACTTTTGACGGATCAACTACTGGATTACCCTGTGGGTCCATGTAACACTCTAGTTCTGCATTCCATCTCTTCGCTCTTTGTGCTTCCTTAAATGGTTCATCCAACTTGCTAATCTCCCATCTTGCACTGTCTCTTCTCCACCAACTATCATGATCAACATTGGCGACAAATGCATATCCAACTGCATCTTCTTCAGGGCAAACTTGACTCCAGTCGTAACCTTCATCGTCATGTATAACTGCAAGAGCCCTTGATTTTTCTTCAGGTTGCTTCAATCTTGGTGGTTCTGAGTTGTTCTGATGATAAATCGCTTTCTTGTAATAATCTTCTTTGAACGGGTTTTCAGAATCAGCATACGCATTTCTGCACTCGCGCTTAAAGTGACCTTTCTGTTTGCATTTAAAACATGTCACCTTAGACTTGTCAAATCCCAGTTTGGTAGATGGTCCACCAATTGACTTCCTCCCCATGATCTCCATGAACCGCTGTGCCCGACGAACCGCACTTGCCATGCACCATCTTATATCAATCAGTTCCATCTCCCCAGGGTCTATTTGATCGTAATATTCTTTCGTCAAGTTGGTGTTGCCAATCTTCCCTGCAACGAGGCTTTCATACGATTCAAGTACAGATGCCAAGAAAACCATCTGTTGTTTCGCTGACTCTTCACTGAAATTCTGCCCATTCTTCAGATCCACTGCGATATTACACTGGAATAAATTCTTTGAATCAGTTTGGCTTGAAGTTGTTGAAGAAGATCCACCGTGAAAACCACTGTGAAGACTTTCATTGTTCAATGAATTTGAACTTTCTGCAGAAAACGCTGTTCTTGGAGATCCAGCCTATGGTACATTTCCTCTGTAGTAAAGTTCCACATTCTGCTGATGAGCTGGATTGTTGACTTTAGATCTCTTTATCTCCAACTGATGGCTTTCAAGTCTTTCAGTCAGCAAATCCACAGTTAACTCTTTAGGCTTGATTGTATTTTTCAACATTAGAGCGAAGTATTGCCAATCTTGATCATTTGGCAATGAATCAAACAATTTATCCACCAGCTCCTCTTCAGTATATGTAATTTTGTATCTGGCCAGCTCCATTTTCAGATGTCCAAATCTCTCGATCAATTTACAAACAGATTCATTTTTTATGCAACTGAATAAATCAAACTCTTTACGCAACAATTTCTTTTTGTTTCTTACAATTTCATTACTTCCTACGCATTTTCTCTCTAACGCTTCCCACAAACTCTTTGAAGTTTTTTCTTGTTCGAGTAACGAAATAATATCTTCTCTTACAGATTGTTTGATCAATGTTATCATTTTATATTCAGCCACAACATTTTTTATATCTTTTTCTGTAAACTCTTCTTCATTTAATAACTCTCCTCCTTCTTTTGCTGGTGCTTTATATTCATTTTTCAGTTTTAACCAACTTTCAGGAGCGAAAGCTTTTACCCAACCCTCAAACCAATTTTTCCACCAGTTATAATCTTCAACTTTCATAAGCTTCGGTGATTTCTGTTGGCTTCCATACATGTTTTCAAATTTCAAATTCTCTGAGATTTCCTTCGAATATTCTCTCATCTCGGATCTTCTCTCTATCGATTCGGAAGTGAACGCGTTATAAAATGTGTTGTAAAATTCTTCACCGTTGTTCGACATCTTGAAACAATTTCTTGAACTTCGCACTTTGTAAATCTTGAATCTCCTGAAAACAAACAAACAAACGATCAGTTTAAAAATATCAAACAACTTGATCGAACGGGTATCTGAAAAAATCAACAATGAAAATAATCAATGCTGTCCGATCAGTTGGAGTTGCTATTCGATCGAACGGGAAAGCTGTTCGATCGGTCAGAGTGTTGTTCGATCGGACAAGAAAGCTGTTCGATCGACCCTCTGTTCGATCGGCTGACACTACACGAAAAATCTCTTGTTCGATCGGCTGGGATTGCTGTCCGATCGGCTGGGATTCTTGAATCGGTTGGTTGTCCGTTCGACCCTCTGTTCGATCGGCTGACACAAAACGACAAAATATGCTGTCCGATCGGGTGGGAAAGCTGGCTGATCGGTTGGGAAATTGCTTGCCGATCGGTTGGGGATGCTAGCCGATCGGTTGGGAATGCTAGCTGATCGGTTGGGACAAAGCTGTTCGTTTGATGTCACAAAACGACAAAATTCTTGATCGATCGGTTGGCGTATTGACACTTCAACAAAGAACTTGATTTTCAAAACAACATCACCTGCACACCGACTCAATTAATTTCCGACAACGTCTTTAATATTTTCACATGTAAACTGATCTTGTAATTAAACATCACATGCACTAGCCGACAATTTGTTAAAAGCTTATATGCAATTTCTTGAACTTTGCAAATGGTGGCTGACAATTACTCTATGATGTCACTTGAGGTATAATCACATGCAAGAGTTATAGTGGCCGACAAACAAATTGAACAATGCAATCTAATTGAACCTTTGTTTTGTGAATACTGAAAGAATCACATGTGTTTCGGTTGAAATTTTTGAACAATTAATATCATCAACTAGCCGACAATATCAATCACTTAACATCTCTAATCTCATGCAATTGATAATAGCTGACATATTTGTAAAGATAACATGCAATACTGAATATTCAATTAAATGTCACATGCACATAGATAATGATATCACATGAATGTTACTGACAAAAGCATAATATGTTGACTTAATGACTAAAGACACGTATAGCCGACCGATCGGTTGGGATGCTAGCCTATCGGCTAGCTGTCCGATCGGTTAGGTCAAATAAAGTCAACGACTTAAATGTATAGCAGTGGAACGGACAGGTGTTCGATCGAACAGCTGTTCGATCGATCAGCAGTCAACAAAGTCAAACAATTTTTAAATGAATTACAATGTATTGCTATGGAACGGTTAGCTAGCCGATCGGTCAGCTGTCCGATCGGTTGGCATTCATATGAACTTTAACATCAACATCAAACATTTCACAACTTTTTCGAACAGAAAATCTTAGATTTCTCCCAAACCGTTAGGAATTAGGATCTGAAAATTTGTAGGCTTGTAGATCAGGTACTTTCGCACAACATATCCAAAAATCAGCAATTTTCGACCGTAGAAACCTGTTCAATTTGACAAAAATCAGATAAAAACGTGAAGAACAAGGAAAATATGAAAAATTTGACAAATCTGTATGATTTTAGCTCTGAATCTGATCAAATCTTGTACGAATCTGTGCGTTTGATCTTCGAAACCGAGCACCTGCTCTGATACCACTTGTTAGGACCGGTTTTCGACTCCGAAACGATTGTGTAACCGAACGTGTGACGTGCGGAATCCGTACACGAACGTGACCGAACACACGAGACGTAATATAATCTGTGATTCTATTGACGAATATGAAAACGTACAAACACTTGAATCACCTTTTTCCTTTCTCTCTCTACTTTCTCTCTCTAGCTTCTATCTCCTCAAATGTAGCAAATGGCAAAAGTTTCAAAAGTCCTAAATGAGAACCCTAATGGTTCTATTTATAGGCCAAGGGATATAATGAGAGATCTCATTATTTACATAAATGCCACCTTGCCTTTTCCTATTTATAACAATATAAAACCTAGATTTAAACAGTTTCAGCTACGATCTTGAGATGACGGAGGCGATAGACATATTGCACTAACAGTTATTTAAGTTACTAGAAGTTCTGGACCTTAACCAATGTGGTTTTATGTTATATTCTCCGACTCAAATTTTGAGCACACACAAGTTTCCTATAATAGTCTTCATAGGAAACATTCTCTCTATCCGTTGTTCGCAACTCCAAATTCTTGTCGAATTCACACGCTCTCTATATTTTACTACAACAAGGATATCATTTTAACAATTACATGTCACTCTTGATATTCGGTACAATCATACACAAACCTATTGGAATGGAGTTTAAATCTTCGGATCTGAACTCTTCCATATAAACAACAAACAAGTACGAATAACAAAGTTCGCTAGAATTCAGACGTGGCCCAGAGTTTTACTTAGGGAATAGAGGATTCATTTGAAAGCAAAACATCCACATCTGTTTTACAAGTTTCCTCTAAATTAAATTTTGGGACGAAATTTCCTAAATAGGGGAGAGTGTGACATTTGTGCCATTACGATCATCATACAATTACCAATTCAATAAAATCTTGTATTTCATTCTCGGGATTTGTACAAATACATATGACAAGTACACATATCAAAATTTGTATGATTCTGAACTCTCGAGAAGCTTTTCTGGAAGTTTTACGTAAACTATTATGCAAATGTAACCAGTTTAACGAAACGTACACTCCGAAACAGTGACATAAGCTTAACATACCTTAAATAACCTTTACATAACTTAGAAATAAGTTTTGAAGGGTTTGGTATAGCGAAAACAAATTTATTCGATCACATGGACTATTTGCGACAAACTACAAAAGTCTGCCAATTCGTATAGCAACGAACACTCCGAAACAAGATCATAAGCTAAACATACCCTAAATACCCTCAACATAGCTTAGAAATAAGCTTTTAGGGGTTCGGTGTGAGAAAATATGCTTACTTGATCAACAGGGACTAAAAGCGTCAAAAACTGCGAAAGTTTGCATAAACGTGCATATCTCGCGTTATGACCATATTCGGACATCCAAAAAAAATTTTAATCACTAAAATATTTTATTTTAGTGATAGGAATGTAAAAATACCTTTCGTTTCGCAATTTGGATCGTTTTCGCGTCCGTTCGAGTTTCGTCGTAATTAACCGAACAACGCGATCGAACGACCAAACAAACCAACATCCATGATATTTCCAAGCATATTTCAAGTCCCCTATGCTTTAACATCCTTATAAAGCCTTGAAATTGGGTTAACGGGGGTTAAACGCGTCGAAAAACAAGTTTTGAAGCTGCAGGTACCATTTCTGCCAACTTTGGAAAGATCAGACCTGCACTCTCTGGCGGCCAGTGAGAGAAATAGCCTATCTGGCTCGCGGGGGCGAGAGCCTTCAGACCAGAAGCTGTTTTTTTAATAGAAATCAGCTGAATTGATGGTTTTTCTTGCTTGTTTTCTTGTTTGGGGACCAAGTAATGTGTTCTACAAGCCTTCTAATCAGATCTTAACACTTTTATGGTGTGGATTAATCCTTGGAGAACACATAAACACTTGCAATGATTCAACCATTCCATGAAACACTATAAATACCCTTCTCCATCAACCTTCAAACTTGCTCATTCACTTCTTCTTTCTCATACACACTAAGTGGAAGCTACCACACTTGTTGGAGGCTTCCTACCTGAGTTTCTTAGTCTTCTTTCATCCTAGAACACTTGTAAGTGTTCTTTCAAGACTTGTTTATTTATTTCAAGCTAAAAGTCAAACAGTGTTTGACTTTCAGCTTTGACCATGAATTGGTCAAGTCAAATTTCAATATAACTTTGCAAAGTGATCGTAATCACGATGGTTATAGTCCCTTGCGACTATACCTACTGAATACCATGTTGACTAGTCGACGTGATGAGTCAAAGTTTCGGTCAAAATGCACGATTATGTGCATTTTGCGACGAAACTATTTTTGGGTATCAAAACACTTTGTTTTGATACCAAATCAGTTTTCTAACTTAGTTAAACATGTTTTAACATGTTTAACTCATCACTTTTAGTTTTGTGCTTATTTAGGGTCGTAAGTCAAGCGGTCTTAACAACCGCTTAGACTTTCAAACTCGACCCGTTTGGTCAATCATTTGGATCCGACCAAACATATTTTGTGACCATAGTTGTATAAGGAATAACCTTTCGAGGTTATACCTTATGGTCACTTAGTTTAATTAGTTGTATGATAGGTAGTTTATACGCCTTAGGAAAATTGCCAAAATGCCCTTTTCATGCATAAATTCAATTTAAGCATATGTAACCTAAATTTTGACACTTAAACTGATTATGCAACATTATTAAACATGTTTAGGCATATAATACTCATCACAGGACTAGTTAGGCCATCCGAATGCGCATTTGCGCAAATGACGAGTTTAAGTAGCGTAAACTACCTTAACGGGTCATAACGGGTCAAAAGCACTTAGGATAGGTTTCAAATCAGAATGTAGGCTTTGTCAAACCATATCATATGAGTTCCAACACTCATTTGGTTTACAAGACCTCATTCTATCCGATCTCCCGATTTAGGTCCCGATTATTAACGTAGTGATCCGATACTAGGTGCCACTTGATTACTTGATTACTTGATTTCCCGAGCTTTGTTAGATCACTTAATCAAGGATACTTGAAATCTCAAGTGAGTACATAGCTCCCCCATTTTATGCTTTCAATTGTTTTGGGGTGACTCATATGTGCTAAATGCTTTTTAAGTTTTCATAAACAAATGCTATGGTTTATATAAAACATGACGATTTCAATAATGTGAAGGAACTTGTTGGGGCGTTGTTAGGACCGGTTTGACTCCGAACGATTGCGAACCGACTCGTACGACGTGCGGAATCCGTGCACGAGCAAGACCGAAACACACGAGACGTACAATAAACGTGATTCTTTGATAGATCTGAAATCGTTACAGGAACCGTGAATCACCTAGACACTTTCTCTCTCTAGTTTCTCTCTCTAGAACTAGAGCTCTCAAATGTAGCAAATGAGCAAAAGTGTCAAAAGTCTTCCAAAAGTTCTAAATGAGAACCCTAAGTTCTCTATTTATAGGCCAAGGGATATAATGAGATATCTCATTATTTACCCTAAGTAATCATGTTTGTTCAGCCGTGAGGGTTTCGGCGTATTCAATCAGAACTCCCCCTTACAACAAACTATTTTCCCATAATGATTTCAAAACACTTAAGTTTGTGTTAATCAGAATGGTTTTTCCGGAAAAATTAGTTTGTTTACCCATCACTTATAGGTTCGGGGTCATCACATAACCTTGTTCTCTTTTAACCATTTTGAAAATTTAACATTATTAGGACAAACACCACTATCACTTGTAGAAAATCAAGTACAACTTAATGTCCTTGATTAACCACTTGTAAGACGAAATATCACAGTTACCATCCTGTGAATTTCTCAAGAATGATGCCGATACCTGCTTCACACTTACCAACCTGGAAGCTCCGGCAAGTCAGGAATTTAACAAACAAATTTATGTACCCAAGCCTGACCAGTCTTGGGTGTGTTTTGAACATTTCTCTTTTCTTCATAAAATTCTTTTGCCCCTTTTACCTTTCCATCAGCCATCCTGCTAAAAATATGTTTAACATTACTATTAAACATTTTTCCAGCATCAACACCTTTTGATTTTAGGTTTGCGGCTCGTAATGGTGGAAAGTTCTCATCATTCATTAACAGAACTGTTTCTTCCCTTTTTACCTCAACTTGTGGCTCATCTGATTTTGTGGAATCAGATTCATTGTCCGAACTTGGCTTGTCTGACTTGGATGAGCCAGATTCATCGCCAATAACTTTCTTTTTCTTCTTGTTTGTCCTCATATTTGCATCTGAAGAATTCAATTTGCTTGACTTTGTAGTCGAGTGAACCGATTCATCAGAACTTTTATTCAAACCAACCGGTGAACCCGAAGACAAAATCTTTTCCAGGTATTCTCTCGCCTTCTTCCTCTTCTTCCTCAGTCTGTCTCTCTGCCCCGGTGAAAGCTTTACTTTCTTATCTTCCACTTTCTGTTCTTTGGGCTTGACAGTGACTGGTTTCTTTACCGTTCTCTGAGATTCAACCCTCGATCTTCCCATTGATCTCCTTGGGCAATCTTTGGCAATATGTCTGATTTGACAATTATAGCATCTTCTTGTCTCATAACTCCAATTCTGGCAGTTAACAGCAATGTGTCCTCTTACACCACAGGTGTAGCACACTCTGTTATCGTACCATTTACCACTTTTAGTCCAAACCTTCAGATCATAATATTGTTTGGCTTGGTGATAATCATTTCTCCTCTTCAAAGCTGGATTTGTCTTTTGAGCACTGTGGTCAAACCTGCACCACTTATTACCATTATTTTGTGAGTTTTCATTTACAAATTTTTGTGATTTTTATAATGATTGGATGACTGAACTGATGAGCTTTTATTTTCATTTTTAAAATTTTTCGAATTTTTAACTTTTTGTTTCTGTTCTACACTCTTCTTAACAGGTTTTTGTTTAGAACATTCACCTGTTTCAGTAGATTGCAAAACAGTATTTTTAAATTTTTCTTGTAAATCTAAAAATATTTTTCTTTTCTTTTCTTTTCCTTTTCTTTTTCATCATCAGCTTTGTCATCACAATCTTCAATTTTGACTTTGTCAAAATTTGTGACTTTGTCACTTATTGGAACAGAATTGATCGGTTTTGGACACACATATGGTGCAGAAGTCACAAAACTTTTCAACTTGTTTTCTAAATCAGCAATTTTCTTTCTATTACCTTCGGCTTCTTTTTCAAGTCGAATGATTTTCTCAAGATGAAAATTTATCTCACATTGTTTTTCGAGATTATTTTTACCAAAAATATCTCTCTCATCTTCTAAAATCTTTAACTGACTTTTGAAATCATTTTCAACTTTTAATTTTTCATTTTCAAACTCTTTTTCTTTTTCTTTCAAAAACTTGTTACCCAATGTCAAACTGTCCATATCACTCAACAGTTTGAGATTTTCATATTTTAGTTTTTCACAGTTCAAGCGCAACTCTAGAATCTGTTCATCAACTGTTTTCTTCTCAGCTTTCAAAGCTTTGTTTTCCAATGTCAAATTCTCCGCATCACTCAAGAATTTGGCATTGTCTGCTCCAAGTTTATCACATTTTGAGCATTTTTCATTCATCTCATCAGCTTCTTTCTTTGTTTCCATCCTGAATGTTCCTGCACAAAAAATTTTAACAAAATCAAGAGGGTTTGCATATTCATCAATAAAACAACCTCTCTTAATATCATATTTCATGACATTTTTTGCAGCAAGACATACATAAAATCTTTTTTGTTGATGCACGAAATGTCTGTTGACTGCGTCTACAATAAGCCTGAAGTCAATATTGGTCAACAGGGGGTCAAAATGTAAATATTGTTTGAAATAGGGTTAGGTTCGCTTATGTGTCATTATAATAGTCTGGACCGCTCATATGTCCTAGTCTGGTTCGCTTATTAGTCAAGTATTCTGGATCGCTTATATGGCATGTCTTATGAGCGGACCAGAATTTCTATATATAGGCTAGTGGTTCATTAGTGTTATAAGATATGTGTGTGTGCTCAGGAGCCGAAATTCTGTCAAAATTTCAACAGAAAGCAATAAAAAGATAGGAATTGAAAGGATTTGCTGTTGTAACTTCATATATGTTGATTTCGCCTTCATACATGAAGATGAGCTACTCGGATTGACTTTTCGGGTCACGTAAACGGTCCAACAAGTGGTATCAGAGCTTCAGGACGAGGAGTTCATACTACATCAGCTGATTCGACACTATTATCTCATTTCTACTCTATTTCTCTTTTATTTTTTCTTCAGATTAAACAAGTTTCTACGGATGAAATGAGTTGAATTTGAAGTATATTGAGCGAATGTGTCTTTTAATCAATCTATAACAATATCAGACCTTAAAACATAGTAAAACTCAATCAATTTTAACAAAATCTCGATCTGTTTTTCGAACAGAAACTTTATTTTCAGATCTGGAACGATTTTGCGGTCGAAATTGAACAATAATCACATCATTGTGTTCGGAATTCAGTGTAGATCATTCCTTGAAAGTATCAGATTGTAATTCGGACTAAAAATGGTAAAAACAGGTTAAAAACAGTGGTTCGCGTTTTCGAACAAACAGGTCCGCTTTTCTGGTTCGCTCTTTCAGACAATCTTACTGTCAGGTTCGCTTGAACGGACACAGTTGGTTCGCTTATCTGACATTTGACTGGTCCGCTCAAACGGACACTATCTGGTCCGCTCGAACATACATTATCTGGTTCGCTTTTAATACACTTTCTGGTCCGCTGTTACATACATTATCAGATCCGCTCGAACTGATTTTTGCTTATTGGTTCGCTTATCTGAACCTGTTTGGTCCGCTTATATGTCACGTGCACAGATTGGTTCACTTTTGTGGTTCTGTTTTTTTTTTTTAAATCTCGAAATTTTTTCTAAGTGTTGATTGATTTTGCAGGTACGATCAAAATGGATGATATTTTCATGAATCCCTTCAGCGATATGTATGCTTTCACGGGTAGTTCAGGAAACAATGATACTTCTTCAAGCAATGCAAACAAAAGTCCACCGAAAGAAAGAAAGAAGGAAGCTTGGGAGTCCGAAAGCGCATTTGGAACATTTAACAAACCTCCTAAGCTGATTGCTATAGAAGAGTATAGTCGGTGGTCCAGTAAGTTTGAAGACTGGTTGATGGCATTCGCATTTCCTAGCTGGAAAAGTTTGAAAAATGGTTATGCCAATGGAAAGAAACATGGTGAAACTTTAAGAGCAGCCGAAGAGATTGACTCATTTGTAGCTGAACAAAAGTGTGTGGCATTGTTATTTCAGTCAGTTCGGGAAGACATAATCTCATTGATCGACTATTCAAACGCAAAAGATCTTTGGGAAAAGTTAGAAAAGAAATGTTTAGGTAGTACTGAAATCATAAAAAACAAAAAGAAACTTCTTAGGAAAGAGTTTGATATGTTTGGTTGTCTTAAGAATGAGTCAGTGTGTAAAATGATTGAAAGGTTCGGTCATCTGAAGCTGGAATTAGCAAGACATGATATCAGATATTCTGATGATGAGCAAGTAGATAAGTTGTTCGATTCGTTGCCAGGCGAGATGGAGTGGAGATATTATGCTCTCATGCTTAAGAACACTATTCCTTCTGAATTGTTGAAACCAAATTTGGTGATTGAGAAACTTGAGAGTCACGAGTTGGAGTTGAAAAAGACGTACAAAGTTAATAATTAATCTTATCAACAGAATCTGGATCTATACTATCCAAAAAGCATGATGCCAAAAGCAACTTCACCAAAAACTGCTTTTTCTGCTGAAAATGTGTCGACAGCTGGCAAAGAAAGTCAAAGTGGTCAAAGCATTGGAAGTCACAGTGGTTTTCACAGTGGATCTTCATCTTCTGGAAATGCTGATGCAAAGAATCGTTTTCAATGCAACATCGCAATAGACTTGAAGAATGCTCAGAACTTTGATGAGGAATCGGCCAAGCAGCAGATGATCTTTCTAGCATCAGTGTTGGAATCGTATGAAGGATTGGTAGCTGGGAAGATTGGCAATACAAATCTGACGAAAGAAGATTACGATCAGATTGATCCGGAGGAAATGGAACTGATCGATATTCGTTGGGCTATGGCAAGTGTTGTTCGTCGTGCACAAAGATTCATGGAAATTACTGGCAGAAAAACAATTGGTGGTGCTTCTACTAAGCTGGGGTTCGATAAATCCAAAGTGACATGCTTCAAGTGTAAGCAGAAGGGTCACTTCAAACGAGAATGCCGAAACGCTTATGCTGATGAGTCGGAGAACCCTTTCAGAGATGATTACTACAAGAAGGCGATTTATCACCAGAATAAATCCTAGACGCCTAGATTGAAGCAGGTTGAAGACAACAGAGAGAAATCTAGAGCTCTTGCGGTGATTTACGATGATGAGGGTTATGATTGGAGTCAAGAGGTTCTACCGGAAGAAGATGCGATTGGTTACGCATTTATGGCGAGAAATGACGATCCTATTCCATGGAAGGACGATCAAACTGAAGAACAAAAATATCAATACAGAAAAATGATAGCTGAAAACAAAATCATTAGAATATCTCGTATCTTTCTGGAAGCAAGAAGAGCCAATAGATGGGATCCAGATAGAGAATGCTATCTTGATGAGTATGGAAATATTGCAATTGATGATAGTACACTTGATATTGAAGCCATAATCCAGCAATACAAAGAAGATGATGAGTATTGGCAACACAAATGGTGGGGAACTCCAACTTCGAAAATGATTGAAGAAGAGAAAGAGAAAGAGAGAAAGGAGAAAGAAGAGATCGAGAAAGCAAAGAAGATTGATACTGGAGTTATTGACACAACGCAGGAGTTGACTGCTGAAAATCTTGGAAGAATGGCTGACAAAGTGCTAGCTGCTAAGGCACTTGAGGTAGACTCTAACTCCGTGTCTGAGTCAAAAAGCCAGGTCAGTTCAGATGTGTCAACGAATGCATCAGGTAAGAAAATCGATGGAAATGCTGATTGCAAAAATTGCAACAAAGAGTGTAAATTTTGTAGCACAGTCACGTATGTCAACGGGAAGAAAGTTGATGATCTGACAACTAAGGTCAGAAGCGTTGAGAATCAGATTCTTGATCGTGACAAAACAGTTAAAGCTTCAACTGAACGGATAAGAGAATTAACTAAACAAATTGAAAATGAATAAATTGATCATGACAAAATTAAACAAGAAAATGAAAAGTTGATTCTTGAAAACCGTCAGATTTCTGAAAAATTTGAAAAACTAAAAAGCACATTGAAAGATTGTGATGATCGAAATGGTAAAACTTTTAAAGAAAATGAACATCTAAGAGCAATGCTTAGAGTCAAAGAAGAATCAATCAATCAACAACTGGATGAAATCGCTAAATTGAAACTTAAAGTTCAAGAGGCTGTAATCGAAAACGAGCGAATCCAGTTGAAGCTTAACAGTTACAGCTCCGCAAGCTTTGTTTTGCAACATATCATTCCCAAACCCATCGGGAAAGACAAAGCGGGCGAAGATGTGTATTGTGATGGAACTGGGGTGGGGTTTCATCAAGTTCCACCACCTGTTCTTGATAACTACACGAAAAAACAATCTGGGTTGGTTGAAATTGAGGAAGAAAAAGAAGTTAAACTTCCGGAGAACATTGATGTCACTTTTACATCATCTGATGATAGTGTTCAGACAGAGATTGTTAAGAGCACAGCTGAAAGTGTTTTAATGTCTGATTCAACTGAAGATGATGGGTGTTTCTTAGACAAATACATTCAGAAATCAAAGTCCAAAAACAACTTAAGTGATGAACCGAGTCTTGTGATGTACAAGATGGTTGGATCTGATAAGTTGTATTCGGATTCTGAGTTTCCAATTGAGAATGTTAATGTGAAAAAGTTGACAAATGTTTTCAAGTTAGTTGAAGTTGAGTTATCAGAAGTGAACAGTTTGTGTCAAACCAAAAGGCAAATGAATTTTGAGAAAGATAAAGCTTATTACAAAAAGCCTGTTGTTCCACCACGTTTTTATAATAACAATCGAAACAATTGGTCGGGTGGTTATCGAGGTGGTAAGAATTATCAGAAAAGGAGTTTTCAAAACAGAAGGTTTGCTGAAAAGAAAGTGTTTGTGAACGGTTCAAGTTCACTTTCTGATGAGGAAAATGAAATTTTTTCAAAATCAAATAAAGAGTTCTTTGAGAAAAGAGCTTCACATTATCGGTCTGAAGGCACAAGTCGAGTTGTTGATACTCGAACATGTTTCAGATGTAATCAAGTTGGTCACATTGCACGAATGTGTACCAATGTGAAGCCTAAGATTGAAAATGTGAAGTTTCAACAGAAGAAAGTTGATGTGAAGGGTAAAGCACCAATGGTTGTTGAGAAAAAGAGTGTGAAAAATGAATCCGTAAAGAAAGTGGTAACTAAAAATGACAAGTTTTATAAACGGGTTGCATTAACTGAACAAATTTGGAAACCTAAAACAGAGAAGAAAATTTCAACATCTGAAGTGAAAAAGGCTGAAGAATCAATTTTGGTTGATTATGATGCAAATTTTCCACCTTTGAAGGCTGAAAATTTCAAAATTCAAATTGCGAGAGTCAAGGTTACACCTAAGGCTGATGAGGCCTGGGTGGACACCATGTTCGAATAAGCAGTTTGAATGGCCGGAGCTTCCTGGATCGCGAAGCATGAATCGGCATCTTTATTGAAATGTTTTAAAATCAACTTGTGGTATGTGCAGGATCTTCCAAGAGCCATTTCAAGATGGATCATGGATAGTGGCGCATCTCGACATATGACAGGAAAAACTGATACACAAAAGTTGCTTCTTTGCAAACTGAAGTTTCTTTGAGTTGTTTTATCTCGCAGGTTGAGCCAAGAACTTACAAAGAGGCGCTTACTGAAGACTCTTGGGTCAATGCAATGCAGGAGGAACTTAGTCAATTCGAGAAGTTAGGAGTGTGGAAGTTAGTTGATTTGCCGGATGGTCAGAGGAAGATTAACACCAAGTGGGTGTTCAAGTGCAAAAGGGACGATAGAGGAGTTGTTGTAAGGAACAAAGCTCGACTTGTTGTTCAGGGATTTAGTCAACAGGAGGGAATTGATTTTACTGAAGTCTATGCTCCTGTCGCACGACTAGAGGCAATCAGAATTTTCCTAGCATTTGCGTCTTGGAAGAACTTCAAAGTTTATCAGTTGGATGTTAAATCGGCGTTTCTCTACGGGAAGGTTAAAGAGGAGGTTTATGTCGGTCAGCCGCCGGGCTTTACTGATCCAATCCACAAAAACAAGGTCTACTTATTGGACAAAGCGCTGTATGGTTTACACCAGGCCCCGAGAGCTTGGTACGAGACTTTGTCTCAACACCTACTCGCCAACAAGTTCAATCGTGGAAAAGTGGATGCCACTCTCTTCACTAAAGAGGTCGATGGTCATCTTCTGATAGTTCAGATTTATGTGGACGATATAATCTTTGGGTCGACAAATGAAAATCTATGCAAAGATTTTGAATCAGTGATGAAGCAAAAGTTTGAAATGTCATCAATGGGGGAGATGAAATTCTTTCTGGGTTTACAAGTTGAACAACTTCCTGAGGGAATTTTCATTCATCAGTCAAAGTATGTTCATGATATTCTAGAGAAATTTGGGATGTCAAGTTCTACTCCAGCTGCTACCCCACTTGCAACAAATCATGGGATTCATCCAGATCTCACCGGAGACAGGGCTGATGAAACTTTTTACCGTTCCATGATAGGTTCTTTAATGTACCCAACTGCTTCACGTCCTGATATCATGTACCCAACGTGCCTCGCAGCAAGATTTCAATCTAACCCGAGAGCATCACATATGATCATTGTGAAGAGGATATTGCGCTACCTGAAAGGAAATCCTTCATTGGGGTTGTGGTATCCTAGGAAAGGTGATTTTACGCTCGAAGGGTATTCCGATTCGGATTTCGGATGCTGCAAAGTCAATTCAAAATCAACAACTGCAGGATGCCAGTTCTTTGGTCCTAGATTGGTTACCTGGCAGTGTAAGAAACAAACGTCTGTGGCGTTATCTACATGTGAAGCGGAGTATGTTTCTGCTAGCAGTTGCTGCTCTCAGATCTTGTGGATACAGCAACAGATGCGTGACTACGGTTTGCAGTTTCTTAACACACCTCTTTTTGTTGATAATGAGGCCGCTATAAATATAACACAGAATCCAGTACATCACGCTAAAACTAAACACATAGAAATTCGTCATCATTTTATTCGTGATTGCTTTGAGAAAAAGTTGATACGAATTGAGAAAATCCACACTGACGAACAGAAAGCTGATTTACATACCAAAGCTTTTGATAAAAATCGGTTTAAATATTTGTTAAAACTGAATGGTATGAAGCTTTTGTCGGTGTCGGATGGCATAATTGGCGTTGATGAAAGTACTGTTGCGGATGAAGACGAGAAACAATCTGCAATGGTTTGTCGAATTTTTACTTGTTTTGGTATTTAGGGGGAGTAGATGTTTGTACATAGTTATTTTCAGAAAATACAAAAACAGTAAAAAATGCAAAAATACAAAAACATGATAAAATCTGAAAAAGAGCTTGTGTATATAGGGAAAATGATAGTACATCAGCTAGACGATTACAATATGCTAAAGATTTGAAAAGTATAAAAGAGTTAAACAATCTCACTGATGATGTGTCGATAGGTTTTCGCACATTTAGTAGATTTATTCGGGATATAAACCTAAAATTCAAACTTGTGAATTCGTGGGGAACACTACTTGGATATATAGGTAACCCCTGAAATCTCGTTTGAAAGGTCTCTTAATCTGATATACTAGGTCTTTATACTCAATGATGTCTGGGGTATTATTCCGGGAGTTCTGCTGAACGGTGGTTCTGACCTAGTCCCTGGCTAATACTTGCTGCAATGCTTGAAACACAGCATTAAACCCTCAGCATGCTGAAACAATAAAATTGATAAATGCTGCTGTTGTAAGCAAAAAGATCCTCTAAAGGGGACACACCGAAAAGTCGAAGCTGATATCTCTCTGCGTATACGAAAGTATCGACCTAAGATCCCTTGGCCCTCGCATACCTAAATTATATACAGATATCATTGTACTATACTCACCTGTAAGACTGATTATTGAGATTCTGGATACGGGAGTATATTCAAGAGGTGGGACACATGAATGATCTAAGTTCTTAATTCATCTAAATCGTATCCTGAGTAAATTGAAATTTGTGTGGAAATTTAAGATGGATCAGTATATTGACAATCGAGGTGAATTGTTTAAATCTAAGTATGTAATGTAGCTTAATGGTACTTGTAATTTGTCTGAAAAGCTGATATGATTCCCTGACACGCTCACCAAAAATATGTTTGTAAATAGTTTACTTTGTTTAATTTCTGCAATTTAAGTTTTCTGTATTTCATTTCTTAGTTTAGAACACTTTATAAAATTCAAAAAGATTTTATTTCTGCTTTATTTTCCGACAAACCAAAGTGGAAAGTTGATTGTTGGATTCTTAGATGTTTGAAGCAGATGCAGGAGATTCTAGACTGAAGAATGAGGAGAGCTTACTTTGAGGAAGTTTGAATTGTTTGAAAAGTCAAAAACAAGTTCATTAAATTGATACTTGTTATTTTTCAGAAATTGTTTGAAAAATGTTTTCAAAATCAGTATTGATTCGTCATAAGATCAACCAGGGTCATTAAATTGAACTTGGTAGATTAATCAAGTATTCAGGGTCATTAACTTGAACTTGAAAACTTGAGTGGATTTCTAAAACTGATTGAATTAGTGTTTATTGTTTGAAAGGATTAGATTGTAATGATTATTGGTTGAGAAACAGGTTTGGACATTATTTCCCAACGGAGGCAAATTGTCAAAGCTTGAATCAGATATCTCAAGATCCCAGCATACTGAGAGGGGGAGTCTGTGAAAGGGGGAGTCTGGATTGACAATCATTGGGAAGTTGATGTTAGAGCAAGGTGTTAATGCTGAAACCTGTGAAGAATGCTTGTGAAGATAGACAGAGTTGGTGAAAAGACTAAGACTGAAGACTACGGATCTGAAGATGCTAAAAGACTACGTCAACATCCAAGGGGGAGTCTGTTGATGCACGAAATGTCTGTTGACTGCGTCTACAATAAGCCTGAAGTCAATATTGGTCAACAGGGGGTCAAAATGTAAATATTGTTTGAAATAGGGTTAGGTTCGCTTATGTGTCATTATAATAGTCTGGACCGCTCATATGTCCTAGTCTGGTTCGCTTATTAGTCAAGTATTCTGGATCGCTTATATGGCATGTCTTATGAGCGGACCAGAATTTCTATATATAGGCTAGTGGTTCATTAGTGTTATAAGATATGTGTGTGTGCTCAGGAGCCGAAATTCTGTCAAAATTTCAACAGAAAGCAATAAAAAGATAGGAATTGAAAGGATTTGCTGTTGTAACTTCATATATGTTGATTCCGCCTTCATACATGAAGATGAGCTACTCGGATTGACTTTTCGGGTCACGTAAACGGTCCAACATTTTTCTCATTTCAATGATCACATCCAAATTTATCTTTTCTAAGTCCCTTTTCATTTCATTCATCAACTCTACTTTTCTTGTTTCTTTATCAAACTCATGTGATCTAAGTTTATTGATGAATTCTCTATAATGAAGCTTTGAGAAACTAGCATCCCTTTTTAGTTCACTTAAAAATTTTTCCCATTCTAAAGGTAATGCATCAGCAAAATTTGAAATTTTTTCAGCATTTGAAACCCTTATTTCATATTTATCTAACTTATCATTCAACTCATCAAATCGTTTATCCAACTTCTCCAATGATTCATGTTTCATGCATAGGAAATTTTCGGATCTTTTAATCCAAACGTCCTTCTTGTTCTTCTTATCAATCCAAGAATCAGAAATCCAAACGTTTAAATTTTTAAGATTCTCATTTTCCTGTTCATCAAACGTTTTAGCCATCTTGAATTACCTGAATCACAAACAAACACAATCAGTTTAATCAATGTCAAACAAATGAATCGTAAAAGAATTTGGTCCGTTCGGATGGATCAATAGTCAATCGGAAAATGTTGGCCCAATCGGATAAGATCAGCCCACACGGATGTTTGTCTTCGAACGGATAGAGATCCGGATGATGATTCGTCCGGATGGGGATTCGGATGGTGATACGTACGGGTGGTGATGCGTACGGGTGGGGATCCGGGAGATGTTGTACGCACGGGTGGTGATGCGTACGGGTGGGGATCCGGGAGATGTTGTACGCACGTGTGGTGATGCGTACGGGTGGTGATGCGTGCGTATGGGAAATGATGCTGTCCGTGCGTATGGCTTATACGTACGGGTGACACAACTCCTATTCGACCAACAAACAATATCACATGCTCTTGACTTTTAAGCTCTGAAACAATCACATGTTCACCAAATGCAGATTGATCACGTGCAAACTTTTTGAGAAACACAAATTCACATGTAATGATCACCGAATGCACAAGTTCACCGAATGCAATTAATGAATCACATGTACTGCTGACACACTTAAATGTTCACATGCATATCTCATCAAATGCCGTTTATCAATTAATGATCATGCAATACTGAAAGAAATCACGTGATATGCTGATAAATTTGACTGACAAGCTGAATATGTTGACCAAGTGACTTGTTTATCTGTGCGGTATCGTGACACGTATTACTATCCGTGCGTATTACTTAACCTTCCGCATAGGTCAACAAAGGTCAACCCGGATAAGTTGTGCGTGCGGGCGACTTGTCCGCACGTATAGGTCAACAATCAGTCAATGCGGATTAGTTATCCGTGCGTATGACTTATCCGCACGTATAAGTCATGCGTGCGTATGAACATCAAGAACAACAGCAACAGTTTACAACTTTTACGCACCACAAAAATCTAATTTTCTCACAAACGGTAAAGAATTTGATTTTGAAAACTTATAGGCTTATAGTTCAGTTATTTTCGCACATCATATCAAAAAATCAGCCGATTTTAACCGTAAAATCCTTGTTAATTTTGCGTTTTTCTGTTTAAAACGTGACAGAGAAGAAAAATGAAGAACTTTATCGAATCTGATACGAATTGATATCTGAATCTGATCAAATCATGAACGAAATCGTGTGAATGATCTGAGCAATCGAACTCCCGCTCTGATACTACTTGTTAGGACCGGTTTGACTCTGAACGATTGCGAACCGACTCGTACGACGTGCGGAATCCGTGCACGAGCAAGACCGAAACACACGAGACGTACAATAAACATGATTCTTTGATAGATCTGAAATCGTTACAGGAACCATGAATCACCTAGACACTTTCTCTCTCTAGTTTCTCTCTCTAGAACTAGAGCTCTCAAATGTAGCAAATGAGCAAAAGTGTCAAAAGTCTTCCAAAAGTTCTAAATGAGAACCCTAAGTTCTCTATTTATAGGCCAAGGGACATAATGAGATATCTCATTATTTACACAAATGCCACCTTGCCTTTTACTAAAATATAACACTATAAGCACTAAACTTAATATATTTCTGCTACGGTCTTGAGATGACGGAGGCGATAGACATACTGCACTAGCAGGCGTTAGTCGAAAGACAGACGAATGACATTCATTAACTATGATCAAGCCAACTAGTAGTTTGTTATGGTACCATAGGATCTGACAAATCCCGTTATCGGACTATCCCTTTGGTGGGTAATGTGGGTAACGACAGAAACTGTTATCTGATTAACAAATCATGTATTGGTTTGTTAGTCTTGTTAAAGAGGTCTTTCAGGGCCTATTAAAGATACCCCATGGGTGGTATATCGAGTCACATAGGTTTGAATGTATTCTTTAAAGAACGACCAAAAGTTGTATTTCACAATTAAAATACGAACGATTGAACGATGGTTTATAACACGAACGATTGGAACGATTGAAACTATTTGAACGATTATGGACGAATGTTTTCAAACGATGTCACACAACGAGGTTTACTTAAAGATATAAACCATACAATGTTTACTTTCAAAGACGATTTACTACTTGGTTTTACAAAGAAAAATGTTTTCAGTCAAGATTTATGGCTACAATGGTTTTGGTTTTACATATATCAACTTGTAAAGTTGATAAAAACTTATTGCAATATCAAACACTTTTTGATTTCAAGGTACATACTCGAAAAATTTCGTAGTTGGTCGAGATTTTGCAATATGAATTCAAAGCCATGAATTTGACACACAAAACTTATGTACTCGCTGGCATTTTTATGCTAACTGTTTTCACATATG